>BQNB010068342.1:0-33873 GCA_026074375.1 Tanacetum coccineum
TAGTTACGCCGTAACTATCCACTGTAGAAAACCATTTTCAAAAATAATTTCGTAACTTCACCAAACCTTGTACACTTAGTAACGAACATTGTGAGTGTGTTCTCTGGAAACCCTCATAAGACTACACTCGTCCACTCGGGATATTGAGGGTCTTAAAAGGCGTGTTGCATACGCTAAATGCGACCGTGATTCCTACGAAAGTGAGTTAGGATTTCTTTTTCGTATGTTTTTTTAATTGGTGTTTTCTAGTGTAATGCCTTTGGTTGTCAAGTGAGTTGAGGGATATTGAATTTTGCTCAAGGATCTCAAGGCGGGGTACGTTCTAATATGTGTATCTTCGATCATGCAGAGCAATTTAAGGGGAGTCTTTTTGTTCTAGTTCTACTCATTCCTTTAATTTTACCATTTTATGTACAATAGGGACATTGTACAATTCAAGTGGGGGGAGTAGAATTATCGCTTGACCTATATTTTCCTTCGTTTTATTTAGTTTGTTTTGAAAAATTGTGCCATTTTTTAAATTTTTTGACATGTTTTTCTTAGCCGAACAAGATTAGATCTTTACCGAGCACATATACCCATTATTCCATTGGTGAGGATTTAACCTTCTATCCGTTTTCTTATATAACATAATCTACCAAATATTGCATGTTCCGGTAGTATTGTATACTTTAGAACTTGACCCGTATATCATTACAAGACCATAGACGAGTATTGCATTGAGTTTTCTCACTGCAATTGGGATAGATAGTTCAAGAAGTCAACATTTTAGGATTTACACTAAATAAGCCCATATGTGTTATATTGTGTGTGTTTATCGACTTGTCACACTGACTTGTCAACCTCCCATGATAAACCCCGTGTTGCACTTATTTTTAGTGCAAAATACCATTAGAAAAACCCTTCCGAGCCATTCTTTCGTTTCTTAAACCCATATATGTATTGTTTCATTACACCATTTTTCCTTAGCCTACCGTGTAGTCTGTGGAAACCGTAGAGGGGGGTGAATACGTTTCCGTTTAAAAACTTTAAGATCAAAGATTACATCACTCTTCTACCGACGGTCCTATATATATATGGGGGCCGCTAAGTATATCAGGGGGCCGCCTGATTTATGGGACCGCCTCCAGAAGAGGTTTTCGGACTAGATCTTTTGTATCAAATCACCAATCAAGTTTGACGTAATATGAGAAGTGTCGCTAATGGATTTACAGTAACTAGCACATATTCTACCAATATATCCACACTCACAATGTTTAATAAAAAGAGCTACACAACCATGTCTAACACAACATACACAACGATTCACACAATCCAAGTGTAAAAGTAAAGCGATAAATATAAAGACATAAGTAAAGAGAAAGGTAAAAGGAAATGCAAACCGGACACGGTGATTTATAGTGGTTCGGTCACGAAGCTCCTCTTCGCCCTACTCCACTCCCCGAGTATCCAACTCGAGAGTTACTTCACTAATCAACAAGCTCCCTTTCGGCGGAGAAAACCTTATACCAATGCTTACATTATTTTCTGACACTAAGCTAGATGTCGAGTTCTTCTTCGGGTACAACCAAACCCGTTATGTTTTATGGCCCAACATAACAAACCTTGTGTTTTATGGCCTAAACACATAAACCGCGTCGCTTACATTATTTTCCGACACTAAGCTAGATGTCGAGTCCTAATCTTAGCTAGAACCAATCTACCACTTCACCAATGTATTTTAAGGCCTAAAATACTAACCAACCCACAATCAACCCATCCAAATATATACATCATTTGGATCTACACACTACTAAAGATTGGAAGACATGGACTCGATCTATATGTAACAAATGTTACAAATGGACTAACTAGACTACATAACTTCGGATCTTGAAGATGACCGAAGTTCTTCTCTTGCACTTGAGGAAAGGAGGAAAGGATAGAAGATTTGATCACATTTAAACAAGATTAACCAAGTTGAATGATCAAAGATTTAGAGAGATTTAGTGAGATCTAGAAAGAGAAAGAACTGAAAGAAAATCTGCAAAGAGGGTTGATTTTCAGCAAGGGGTGGACCAGTATTTATAGCCAGGATTCCCCAACGGTCAGCTGGTGGTGGTCCTGGCGGTTCCTTTTATATAAGGAGGCCGCCATCTGGCCCAAAGGGGTCGCCCTAGACTGAGTTCGATTTTTGTCTTTTTGTGGGGAAGATTTATCTGACTTAGCTGGCAGCAGTTTTGGGGGGAAAATTTGAATTTCAAATTTTATGTTTTTATCTAAAACTTCTATCTCTTCCTCGATTTGTAAATGTGAATATATACTACTCTCATGAGCGGCTCGTATGTTTGAAGAAGCATATAGGAATACAACCGATAACTCTAATATAGCCTATACAACCTCCAGATAGACGTGGAAACAGCGCTAACGCTATGAATATAAGAGTTAACGCTGAGATTCCCCCTTGCAACTCACACTCATCTATGTAAGTTGCAGAGTACTCAGGACCCTCAGCTGGTTCCTCATTCCCATCTCCACTCTCCGAACAGTGTCGGCCTCTACCACCTAATCAGGTGCCCTCCAAAACCAATTTCAGTCTTGATGCATACTTGAGACGTCGAGAGATTGTTGATGCATGTATGCATGATGATTTTGTGATTTTCGAGTAACTTGCGCCACTTTACGTTATTATTACGTATTACAAGTCCGCAGGTTCTGTTCATCCACCAAAACATAAAAGAGAATCGTATAGATTAAATATCGTAATATATGCACTAACACGCTTCCTGACCAATGTCTGATCATACTGTTGGTTGCATAACGAACAATTTAATCAAAGTTTGATGTAAACCGGATAAAAGAAATGTCGTGGTCTCGCAGGTGACTTACTTTATTAACAGGTTGAAGAGTCATTTGGGCATAGACTTCGTCCGTTTCGGATGAAATGCACTTCATGTTTTCTCATGTTGATTATCTTTTCACCTTCGCTTTCGCATCACCTTTTCCACCTCACCATTAAACATCATTAATGTGTAACAATCAAATTCAACAACCTTTTATGGCATCCTTTTAATGATATCCAGAGATATCATCTTGGCTTTATGTAGTTTTTAAGATCTTAATGTAGTATGCCTTTATTTTTTATTTTGTTTTTTCTTTTTTTTTTTTTTCGTTTCATCGTTTTTCTTTGTGTCTTCTGAGTTTTTTTTTTAGTGTTATATTAAGATCTTACTATCTATATTTAATTTTTACTGGTGCGTATTTTCTATTTCTTTTTCTTGTAAAAATTCATACCTTTTCAAGGATGAATTGTATTTTAATTTTATGAATGATGGCTTTATATTATTAGTGTGGATGGGTGATTGAAGTGCATTTTTATTTTGTTATACTATTTTTTTTAGCCAACACTATATATTTGTCGTGATATTGCTCCAAGTTAGAAATATACCTTGCACTTGTCTTTCTAACTCGTTTTAGTAGCAAGTCACCATAGCTCGATCCTTTGGTGCCCCAAACGAGGGGGAGCATACATCAAGGGGGAGCATTAGCATCGTCGATTCTTTTCTCACCTCTACTCGATGACTAACATTTTTGATTTGACCAAAAGAGAGAGAAATTGACTAAAACTCATTAATAATTTGTAAACTTTAATTTTTATTTTAAAATGAGTTTATATTGTGCCATCATCAAAAAGAAGGAGATTTTTAATACAAAACAAATAATGTCTAAAAACCTTATTAATATTTTCGATCTCTATACGTTTTGAAGATGACAAAATATAAAAACATTCTACTATAAAAATAAACATATACACGTTATTAATCGTAAATTTCCATTTTGATGTAAATCATTTAAGGTATGTATAAATAAATCATTAAACTTGATTAGTGATAAAAATATATCTTTTTTTCTTAAACTTCATATTTTCAAATGTAATAAAACCTTTTCACAAAAATTAAAATATACAATCTTTTTATTTAATAAGGAAATGTTTTAATTATTTTAAAATATATTTTAAATCTGCCCCCCCCCCCCATAATGGAGAAAACTCCACCAGATAAACATTTCCCCTCCAAAAGACAAAGGAAGCGTCTACCTACGACGCCCCCCTAATAGGCAGAACGGCCCCCGAATATATCTGGGACTGTGGGATCGTCTACAGTAGAGACGTTCCCTTCTCTCGCCTAAAATTATTGGACTGTTCTCTGGCATTTTTCCAACCTTTTTGCTTATAGTTTTTTTGTTATACTTCTCTCTATGCATCTCTCTAAATCTCTCTAAACCTTTGATCACAAACTTGCTTAATCTTGTATAAGTGATCCATTCTTTCTTTCTTCCCTCAAGTGCAAGAGAATAACACTCATATTCGTCAAGAAACAAAGTGTTGTAGATTGGTGCTTTCTCTCCAATCTTCTTCTAGATTTGATCTCTCTTATATCATTATTGTGTAATTGTGTAGATTCGGATAGTGTATAAATCCGAAAGTGTTGATTATGTGTCAGTTAGTATTTTAGGCATTAAAATACATTAGTGAAGTCGTAGATTGGTTCTAGCTAAGATTAGGACTCGACATTTAGCTTAGTGTCAAAAATTGGTATGAGCGACGTGTAACGGTTTTCTCCGCCTGAAAGGAGCTTGCTGATATAGTGAAATCTCGAGTCGGATACTCGGGGAGTGGAGTAGGGCGAAGAAGAGCTTCGTAGCCGAACCACTATAATTCTTGGTGTAGGATCGATATTCCTTTATGAAACACTGATATACTGTCAACTATGCGGAATCTAGTTGGCAGTACTTAAGAAGAACACACAATAGTTTCTCAAACGATTTCTATTATAAACCTTTTGAATCTGCCTAAATTGCAGATCCCTAATACAATACTAATAATTCTTAACTCGTGTTTTTCTATATCTTAATATCTTCCTAGAGATCCTTTTATAAACATAAGGATAACCTCTAGTAGATGTACAGTCCTTGTATGACATAAACACTAATCAATACTAATCATTAAACTAACTGTTACAAGATAATCACTAACATAACCATTTAAATTATAATCCTTTAAGATTCTTTTATCCACGGCAGTACTTCGATCTTTGACTGGCAGTACCTTGACTTTCTACTTAGCAGTACTTTGACCTTTTGCTTAGCAGTACGTTGACCGATTGACTTGTTTTTCCCAACATTGTGGACAGAAGGTCTAAGGTATGCTTAAAGGGAAAAGAGACTAAGCTACTAACTCAAATAAGCTAGGCAAACAAAAAAATAAGCTCAACATTATAACAAACTATCCTAAAAAACAACTAAGAGCACAAATAAGCCATTGAGATAAGCTCAATAAGCCAATAAATGAAATAAGCATTGTTTTGTGTCATGTTTGTTCATCGTCATTCGTTTTGTTCTTAGTAGGCGTTTTAAGCCATTGTTCGAGATGTTATTTTGGCTTTTGTTCGCATATTATTTATGTATTTAATAATTAGGATTAAGTCATTATGGGGTTATTCCTTATATTGTGTGTTATTGGTGAGATCATTGTGCATTGTGTTTGATTCATGTGCATGTAGTGTTTTATCATAGGAAGTGAGTACATGCGTTATAAAGAACCCAGAAGGGGGCATCTATAATTTTATGGTCGGACACAACATATTATACTTGCGCCACAACACAGTGGACCTTGTAAAAGTTTAATTGCATGAGTGAGTTAAGGTAATTGTTGGTGTTATGATATGTACTATACGCTATTGGATTAGAAAATCTGTTAGTGGTGTCATTCATACGTAAGATTTATTTCTTCCAAATGTCAGAAAGTGCCTACCACGTCGTTTTTTGTACTGGTGGAGGATGAAAACCCTCTGCTATGACATTACGACTCTTCTTGAAGAGAATCATTCGCAAAACCTACTTATCTTCAATCAATAGTTAATCAAGGTGGACTGCTTCAGTGTCTATGCTAATCGTTAACGCTATTGGTAATGGTATTGGTGACATATGGTCGGCAATGATGTTAAGATGAACCGGTGGCAATGGTGGAAATGGTAACAATGGGTATACCTACAAGTCTTTTATGTCTTGTAACCCAAAGGAGTATGATAGGAATGGTAGTGCAGTTGTACTTACGTATTGGATAGAGAGGATGGAAACTGTGATTGATAATAGTAGTTGTGATGAGAACCAAAAGGTGAGGTATGTCGCTAGTTCATTGGTGAACAAAGCTTTAACTTGGTGGAATACTCAAGTCCAAGCAAGAGGTAGAGAAGCGGAAAATGCTATGTCTTGGAATGATTTCAAGGCATTACTGGTGGAAGAGTTTTGCCCGAGTAATGAGATGGAAAGACTAGAAAATAAGTTTTGGAATCACAAGATGATTGGAGCTAATCATGCTGGGTAGACAGATCGATTCTATGAGTTAGCCAAATTGGTTCCCCATTTGGTTACACCTGAGTTTGAAAGGATTAAGAGGTATACGGCTAGATTGGCGCCTAAGATTCGAGGAATGCTCAAGGCAACTCAACCAGCTACTATTCAAAGTGCAATACTGAAGGCTGGGATATTGACTTATGAAGCTATTAGCAATGGAACGCTAACTAAGGGCTCTGAGAAGAGAAAGAGTGTGGATGAACCTGCTAATGTTGGTGGATCTGAAAGGGATGTTAAGAAGGCAAAAGGAGGTACTAACTTTGTGGTGGCGGCTCCATCAAGAGAGGGGTATGTTGGTTCGCAACCCTGGTGTGCTAAATGTCGTACACATCATCATGAGAAGGCTAATTGTAGGGTATGTTTCAATTGCCAGAGGCCCGACCATTTTGCGAGAGATTGTCGTTCACCTGCGATACCGGCAGCACCTGTGAATGCCGTTGATGCAAGGCCTAACCAAAGAGCATGTTACGAGTGTGGTGACCCTAATCACCTCAGAAATGTTTGTCCCAAGTTGAACCGATAATCTGGACAATCTAGGAATCAACTAGCTTTAAGATGGTGTCGTAATGATCGTGGTGGTAGGAATCAAGTTAGAGGAAGAGCGTACAATGCAAACATGAATGCGGCAGAGGCTGCCAAGGATTCAAGCGTTGTCACGGGTACTTTTTCTCTAAACGATCATTTTGCTACTGTTCTGTTTGATTCTGGAGCTGATTTTAGTTTTATCTCTACTAAATTTGCGCCTATACTTAATATGAAACCTAGTATAGCAAATCCTGGTTATGTGATAGAGATAGCTGATGGTAAGAAAGTGAAAGTTGATAGGATTATCCGTGGTTGTAAACTAGAACTAGGATCTTCCCTATTCACTATAGATTTGATACCTTTAGGGCACGGTAGTTTTGATGTGATAGTAGGAATGGACTGGTTGTCCCACAATAAGGCCGTGATAGTATGTCACGAGAAAGTAGTAGAAATTCCCTTAGTGGATGGCGAGATACTGAGAGTTCATGGAGAACGTGTCGAAGAATCAACTAAGGCATTGAAGAATGCAAAAGTGGACGAACCTAAGATTAGTGATATTTCCGTGGTCCGAGAGTTTGTCGAGGTATTCCCGGATGACTTGAAAGGATTACCACCGCAACGACAAGTTGAGTTTCGTATCGAATTAATTCCTGGAGCGACGCCTGTTGCGAAGTCTCCCTATCGTTTAGCGCCCTCGGAGATGCAAGAATTGTCTGAACAGCTGAAGGAGCTGCAAGACAAGGGTTTCATACGACCTAGTCATTCTCCATGGGGAGCACCTGTGCTATTCGTGAAGAAGAAGGATGGATCTATGCGTATGTGTATCGACTATCGTGAATTGAACAAGCTAACCGTGAAGAATCGTTACCCTCTTCCGAGGATTGACGACTTATTCGATCAATTGCAAGGTGCGCGTTATTTTTCTAAGATAGATCTTCGATCTGGTTATCACCAGCTTAGAGTGCATGAAGATGATATTCCAAAGACGGCGTTCCGAATAATTTCGGACCGGAGCGGAAAACAGGTTCACAAACGAATAACAGATATTTTATTTAATGTTATAAAATATTCTAATATATATCAAATAAAAATAACTCGTTTTTATCAGGAAAAAATGATTCGAAAACAATGGCCGCAAGTTTCGTGGTCTGTTGAATCATCCCGTTAGCCGCATCTTCAAATGAGTCCCGAAACGATATTTATAAAATATAATAAAAATGTTAACATATAACCCCACCAACTTTTGAAACTTGTCATTTCATTTATATATATATATCATTTTCATACCATGTTAATCTCATTTCCATCTTTTTTACTTTCACACACAACTCTCTCCCATCGCCCTCATCTCTACATATTACGGCCGGCCACCGGCCCCCACTCCCACCTCCCCACCACCCCCCCCAACAACCTCCTCAGGTGACCACCACCGCACAGCCGCCAGGAAAAGTTTTCCGGCGAGCTTTTCCGGCCAACACAAAAGTCCTCTCCCAACAACCGATCTATCCGATCCCCACATCACTCTCCCCTCACTCGCTATCCCCACGACGCCACCCGTATCAAATCTGTAATCTCACTCATCATGCTCGTCACACCACCGGAGGTGTGTGTTTGTTTAGGGTTATTATAAAAGCAAGGTCCGTGCGTTCGGTGTTACGTACTTGGGTAACAGTAGATGTCGGGTCGCGTTAAACACAAGGTGCGTTTGGCTCGGGGTTTCCACCACTATTAGGGGTGCGTTTGGTACGGGTTATAGGGTTGTATTGTAGCGGACCGGGTCGAGGTCGACAGCGGGTAAAAAACCCTGTGGAGGGGGTTTGTGTTTCGGGTTGGTATAAAAACACCGCGGGGTGTTTATTTGTTCGGGTTTGGTTTGCAACAAAATGGTGCGGTTGGCTGTTATAAACACCAAGGGGTGTTGGTTTGTGAGTTGGGTCGGGACAGCGGGAATGAGTCGGGTTGGCTGTCAAACAACGGGACAGCTGGGGGCGGAGGGATTGTTGTGTCGGGTTGGACAGCCGGGTTTGTGGGTCCGGGTAGACCCGAAAAAGGGTGTTCGTGTGGGGTGGTTGTGGTTCACAGCCGGGTGCGTTTGGTTTGTATATATATACCGCGAGTAGGGGGCTGTTTGGGTTTAGCAGCTAGGGGGTTTGTTTGTTTGGGTCGTGGCAGCCACTAGGGCGTGTTTGGTTGGTTTGGGTTATAACACAAAAGGGTGTGTTTGGTTTGGACAGAAACGCACAAGGGTGCGTTTGGCTTGTTCAAATAGCCTAAGGGTGCGCTTTGGCTTAAGCCACGCACATGGGGTGCCGGTTTTGGCTGTCCATCAGCCGGTGGCGTGCGTCGCGTTTGATGTGTGTTGAACCAAAATAAAGTGAGTTTAGTTAACGCTGAATAATATATAAATTGTTCTCATTTATCGTTTTACTATTTATAATGTGATGAAAAATATTAGAACTTGCATGCGGTTCTAGTTAAAATATGAAATAAATATTAAAACGAGACTGATATTAATGTATAAGTGATATTAGACATATTTGAGACGAGAATTGGACTAAAAATGGACTTTAGTGCCTTTATGTAACGGATAATTTAGAACAGAAAATAGAACGTGGGATTCGGAATTCGAGACTTTGATAAGTTAGACTTTAGTTTACAAAAGATAACAAATTATATTTTTCCGGACGTTTAGACATAAAACGGGACTTCTAACTCTTATTAACGAAGAAACTGGATCAAAAATCGGAATATACACTTTAGTAGAAAAATAGGTTATTTTTAATAAATATTAAATCTGACATATCTATTGATTAAACGATTTGAGCACTTTCGAGCCCGTTTCAGCCTTCCGGCGAAACACGAAAGTTGTTCGTAATGACGTTTTACTTTGCCGCGAGGATTGTCTGCTTTAAAAGTTGAGATATAGCGGGTCAAAACTAAAGGTCGGTTAATATATTATTTCAATTAATTATTTAAGATCATTATTCGGTCTAAAGACAGGAGAGTCTAAATAATAGTATCTTTCTTTAAAATATTAGAGATAAGTTATTTTGAACAGAAATAGTATATATACATAAAATATACTAAGGGTTAAGGTTTAAAGAGCGCAAGTGAATTTTCATCACATGGATATATGGACTTGCATTCATATATAAAAAAATATGTCATGATTTCGTCGTTCGATGTACGCATCGTTGGTCGTATTTAATACGTGTATTATATTTCGAACGACATAATTATAGGTCGGCAAACATAAAATAAAACAATAAAATAAAACTACACTAATTAATTGAAAAAGGATTAGAAAATGAACCGAATTGGAGACCCGCAATTTAAACGAATACCACCCGATTTATTTAACTAAAACAACTAATCAAAGTCGGTCTAGCTAAATAAACCCATAAGCTCCGCGCCTCATGAGTAGACCGTACCAAAAACCAAAATTATAACACAAAACTGTTAATAGAGAACAATTTATAAAACAAAAGCTAATTTACTCTTTCTGTTATGATCCACAAAGCCCAAAACTAGTGCAAACCCAAAAGTAGTTCTTTCAAACAAAAGCCTATCAATCTAAAACTAATACCAATTTAACAGCCCAATATTCAAACGTGACTAGAATTCAAATGCTACAAACCAAACGTGTACCAAACGAATTTTACACAAACCAAGCTAGTGCTAAACTTGGCCTATAACAAATCATATCCACCTGCTACTGCTCGAAATATAAAGAAGACAAAAAAAATCTCATAAAAGTAAAACTATGACTACTGATACTCGAAAAATCAACAAAGATATAAGCAAATCAAACCTCAAATAAAATTATAAATGCTACCTACTCGAACTAGGACCCATCGCCAAATCCGAGATCAAAACAATATGTGACGACATAAGAACGACAAAGACAGGAGGTAATCGATATCAACACAAACCTGGGAATCGTCCTTCATACCGATCGAAACATCACACTGATTTACTTATAAGCTGAACCAAAAATAACCACTAAATCAAAATATTAATAGGCTACAAAACACAAAACCTGGGAACATTTAATCTAACCATTCGAATAAACAACGAACATCAAGAATCATACTTCAATAGATCGAACGAATCTTACACAATTAAAATCTTACAACAATCGGAATAGAAAACAACATTAAAGAAATTAATCTACACTAACTCTACTGTTACCACTCACCTACGCTACGAACGAAAGAAAAGAAAATGAAAAGAACCCAAAATTAAAAAAAAATGGAAAGTGAAGATAAAAAAATATATATATCCAACAGATGTTGCTCGTCCTCCCTTTATTCTTGCGTCCGGTGTAAGCAGTAACCAACTAGTAGCAATTTGGATTTTGTTGGGCTTTTTAATTCCAAGTGGGCCGGTTCTCAGGTGGGCCGAGCCTCTATTTCAACGTGGGCTACTATAGTTAGTTTAACATAAATATGGGTCGGTCCGACCCATATAAATGGTGTCGGGCCAGCCCATTAAGAAGTTAAGGCACCTTTTGACTCGTGTTCTCGCGCTCTTTTCAATCTCGTGCTTAGGTTTTGTCCGCTTTTGTCTTTATTTTGTCCATTATTGCATATCCGGTACCTGCACATACATAAACACAAACACAAAAACAAGCATATATTTGCAATTTTTACATATTTTTGGTTTTTTGGGGTCGTTTTCAAGGTAAAAAGTATGTATAAAATAGCAAATACCAAGCATCCTCGGAGATGCAAGAATTGTCTGAACAGCTGAAGGAGCTGCAAGACAAGGGTTTCATACGACCAAGTCATTCTCCATGGGGAGCACCTGTGCTATTCGTGAAGAAGAAGGATGGATCTATGCGTATGTGTATCGACTATCATGAATTGAACAAGCTAACCGTGCAGAATCGTTACCCTCTTCCGAGGATTGACGACTTATTCGATCAATTACAAGGTGCGCGTTATTTTTCTAAGATAGATCTTCGATCTGGTTATCACCAACTTAGAGTGCATGAAGATGATATTCCGAAGACGGCGTTCCGAACAAGGTATGGGCATTTTGAGTTTACCGTTATGCCTTTCGGATTGACCAATGCGCCGGCTATTTTTATGGATTTGATGAACCGAGTTTGTAAACCATATTTGGATAAGTTTGTTATCGTATTCATCGATGACATCTTGATATATTCAAAGACGAAGGAGGATCACAAGGTTCATCTAAGATTAATGTTGGAGTTGTTGACAAAGGAGAAGTTGTACGCAAAATTCTCTAAGTGTGAATTTTGGCTACAAGAGGTGCATTTTCTTGGTCACGTGGTGAATCAAAGTGGTATTCATGTTGACCCGAGTAAGATCGAAGCAGTGAAGAACTGGAAGGCCCCTACTACACCATCTGAAGTTAGATCGTTTCTAGGGCTGGCTGGTTATTATCGACGTTTTATCGCGAATTTCTCCAAGATTGCCAAACCTCTCACCTCGTTAACTCAGAAAAACCAAAAGTATGAGTGGGGCGAAGAGCAAGAAGCGGCATTTCAGACCTTGAAGAATAATTTATGCGATGCGCCAGTTTTGTCTCTACCCGATGGAGTGGAAGATTTCGTAGTTTACTGTGATGCGTCTAATCAAGGATTGGGATGTGTGTTGATGCAAAGAGACAAGGTAATTGCCTATGCATCTAGACAATTGAAGATTCATGAGAAGAATTACACTACACATGACTTGGAGTTAGGAGCGGTTGTGTTTGCGCTTAAGACCTGGAGACATTATCTTTATGGCACGAAGAGTGTTATATACACGGATCATAAGAGTCTTCAGCACATATTTGATCAGAAGGATTTGAATATGCGTCAAAGGAGATGGATTGAGCTGTTTAGTGACTATGAGTGTGAGATTCGCTACCATCCTGGTAAGGCGAATGTGGTGGCGGATGCCTTAAGTAGGAAAGAACGTGTGAAGCCTAGACGTGTTCGCGCTATGGCAATGACGATTCAATCTGGAATGAAGGTGTTGATTTTGGCGGCTCAAAAGGAAGCGTTTGAGCAAGAGAATTTGCCTAGCGAGCGATTAAATGGGTTGGAGCAACAAATGGAAAAGAGAGATGATGGAAGTCTATACTTTTTGGATCGTATATGGGTTCCTTTGGTAGGTGATGTAAGGATTACAATCATGGACGAAGCCCATAAGTCTAAGTATTCTGTACATCCTGGAGCGGATAAGATGTATTATGATCTACGAGATATGTATTGGTGGCCAGGAATGAAGAGAGACATTGCTACATATGTTAGTAAGTGTTTAACGTGTTCCAAAGTAAAGGCAGAGCACCAAAGGCCTTCGGGCTTATTGCAACAACCTGAAATACCAGAATGGAAGTGGGATAAGATCACTATGGATTTTATCACTAAGCTGCCTAGGTCAAAGAATGGGCATGACACGATTTGGGTCATAGTCGATAGACTGACTAAGTCGGCTCATTTTCTGGCTATAAGAGAAGACTATAGTACGGAAAGATTAGCAAGGATTTACATCGACGAAATAGTCGCTCGACATGGAGTTCCTGTGTCGATTATTTCAGATAGGGATGGACGGTTTACTTCGCGATGCTGGCAGACTGTACAAAAGGCTTTAGGGACGAGGTTGGATATGAGTACGGCTTATCATCCCCAAACGGATGGTCAAAGTGAGCGTACGATTCAGACTCTAGAGGATATGCTTAGAGCATGTGTAATTGATTTTGGTGGTAGTTGGGATGTTCATCTACCATTAAATATTTGATGTTATCAACTAAGCTACTAAATTGACTCTTATGACTCAATCCCCTATGTCAATGCATAAGAAATGATAATTAAGATAGCTAGAATACAAAAAAGTACAAAAACATTTAATACACACACATCTATCTATTATATTAAAAGATACAACCCCTTAATTTAATAGGGTTGTGTCCATTAAAAGTTTATAAGCCTGATGGTTCGACATTCATTTTGCATTCATTCTTCATCATTCATTATGCAGTTACACTATATCCTCTAAGAATACCAAACACATATGTCATTATAGACTCTACAGCTGTTGCACTTACATCCTTAAAGAAGATGGCCCAACCTGCATGTATCTATAAATGCAGTGCATGCCAGTTTAGCTTCCCGGGCATCATAACAGACAAGTCACTCCACCTAACAGATAAGCTAAAACAAAGAAAACATGTCGGAAAAATCTACAGGCTCCAAATCGGCTACCAAAGTTGTAGAGAAGTCTGAATCTTCGCAGTCGAAGCCTCATTTGTTCCTGGACCAGTTAGAGGTACATGTTACTGGCACTATTGTTGTGATGATCGGCAGAGTCTGGGATGTAAACACGATAATCGGACGCTATTTGAGCACGGATTTTGTTGTCTCTGATTCAAAGGTAAGCTTTAGAAATTAGAAGCCCTTTCGTTATGGTTGTTTTTATCGCTGAGTCCTTGCAGGGTAATATGATTCACTGTACTGCTAAATCAAACGTAGCACACAATTTCCTGAGGCTGAAAGAAGGCGGGATCTATGCTGTCAAAAACTTTGTGGTTCTCCCTAATAAGGATGAGTTTCGGATTTTTAAGCATGATATGTTCATGCTTGACTTTGATGGGGAAACAACAACACGAAAGGTTTCTGCCGACCCCCTTTGGTTCATTGGATTTCATTGTGATGATGTGGAGTTCATTTAGTTTCACTTTGGTGACAAGGTAATGATTTGCTGATTTAAAGCTTTTAAGTGATTTTATTCGTGTATGCAAGATTATACTATACGTATTTGTGTGTTAGTAATATTAGGATGAGATAAGTTTTAAGTAGTATGGATATGAAAGAAATGAGTTTGATAAATATGAGAGGTTTTTTTAGGGACTTTTCTTTTAAGTGAATTTGTGAATTGGAAAAGTATTTTTGAAAAATATGTCAATTTGCGTTTACGCAAAAAAAAGGTAGATCTCAAAATTAGCTAAAGGTTTTTATAAAAACTTAAGGTAATATTAATAATTAAGTAATTAATTAATTAATAAAATTAATAAAAAAAGAAAAAGAAAAATAAGGCCAATCGGCCGGATAAGGGAAAAAGAAAAGAAAAAGGAAACCTAGTTGATATCTAATACTAATTAGGGATTATCTAGAACTCAATATGTGGGATATAAATACAAAAACAAAATCCCCTACGATGTCCCTCCTATTCCCCTATTGAGATCGGTCCTAAACAAGAGAAAAAAGGAAGAGAAAATTAGGGTTTTTGCTTTGTGAAGAATTCAAGCTTCTAGGTAAGTTTTAATTAATTCTTATTATGTTCTAATTATTAATTCATGTAATAATTAATATGATGGAATTGGGGTTTATTAAAATCAGTAAATTAATGATGTTTAATCATGTTATAATGATTAGGGTTTAATTAGATGCTTATGGATGTAATTGGTTAAACTTAATTCGCGTTAGAGGTTGATCTTGGTTAAAGCATAATTAGGGCTGTGTTGTTCGGTCATTATCTCAATGATGGTAAAAGCTTTTGACAATTTTCCAGAGTCTATAACGTAGCTCAGAGAGTCTAGTTTTCAGAACATCCGGCCTCGAAAGTTTTTAAGGTAGGGAAGTCAGTCAAACGTTAGTTGCAAGAAAAGTTGTTGAACCAGTAAATACGGGTCAGATTTAGGTCTGATTACGAGGTATAAAAATCCCACTTAAAATTAGAATTGAGCTTAGCCCTTCTACAGGAGTTTAGTTCTATGTGTCTATTAGAAATCCCCCAAAGTAGAGCTTATGATTTGGAGTCTAAGTATGATTTTTAAGTCCAAACTTTTTTGTGTGCAATCAGATCCGAATTAGGACTGTTTTGAAGTTTGATTTTCTTAGGAGTACTTGTGCATGTAAATGGCTCTTGGGAATCATGAGGTAGTTAATATACTCATATATGAACATAGGTGATTTTTGGTATGAATTATGGAGGTCATTAAGTAAGGGTTTTGAGTGCGTTAAATCACGTTAAAATTCTGCACTTTGGAACAAATTATGACTAACTAGTGAAACTTGTTATCTATGAGAAAATTAAAGCAAACACTTAAAAACAATTAAGGAAAAACTATTTTAAACTAAAAACGCAACTAAAAACTAGCTAAGGCAAATATTAACCCTGAAAATTCAAACTTAGTTTCTAAACCTTTCAAATGACAAAAGAAAATTTTCTAAAAAAGATTTATATTTTTTTGGCTTTTTAATAATTTTTTATGAATTAAAACCTATTTAATCTATTTAAAATTCTAGAAAATGAAAAATTAATTCCTAAAAATTTCAAAAAATGATTTTATACTTTATAAAAGTCTAAAATATCATAAAAACTCAGAAAAACATTTTTCACTACTTTTTATAATTAAAAACTATTTCCTAGAATTAATTTAAAAAGCTAAAAATGAAATTAAAAATCTAAAAATGTTGAAAAAGATTTTAAACTTTGTAAACATTAAAATATGTAATCTAAATCTAAAAAATATTTTTTTGTATTTTTCTGATTAATTAAACTATTTTTAAATGATTTTCTAAAATTTTAGACTTCGAAAAATAATAAAAAGTAACAAATAAAGATGGAAAAATCTGAAAAATTGCACAAAAGTCCTAAAAGTTGTAAGGGTCCTAGGAAAAATAAGCTGGTTAAGCCAACTTATCAAATAAGCCCTAAAAAGCCTGGAATAAGCTTCGAATAACTTATAACAAAAAGGTGTGAAAATGTGTATAAGTATTTGATTTTGCAAAGTAAAACCGAAAAAGACCCAAGGGCGAGTGGTAGAGGGAGTGTGTGGTAAAAACGTTTGGTGAATAGGGGTGATGTCCCGGGTTCGAGCCTTGCTCACCTGGGACTTCCCCCAATTCCTAAATGCTTTTTAAAACCCATTTTTTACAACTTTTAGAGGGATTAGAAATAAACACTTTTTACAAAAACACTTTTTTTATAAACCACGAATAAGCACTAAAATAAGCTGAATAAGGGACATATTAAGCTTAACCACACTAAACCTTAAAATGCTAACTGTTTGGCTAATTTAAGCACTAAAAAGCAAATGAAAATTCAAAATAAGCTAAGACAGAATAAGCTATATCTAAAAAGCACTTAAGAACAAAAATAAGCAACTACAATAAGCTAGAATGACAGAATAATAAAAAAGCTATAAAACTTAGAAATTTTAAGCTAAAATGCAAATAAGCTCAAAACTAAAGGAAAATAAGCTAAATGGGACTTATACTAACCTAATAAGCTATACTAACCTAGAATAAGCAAATGCAATAAGCTTATAAACCTAAATAAGCAAATAGCTTTTTGGCCAAAACTGATAAGCAAAAAGGGCAAAAGAGACTTTTCTAGCTTAAAAATAAGCTAGCAAAAGGATCCTTTAGGCCTAGTGGCTTATACCACTAAGAAGAATGGGCAAAAAGCTACAATAAGCAACAAAGAAAAAGCAGTTTAAAATTCAAATAAGCACTTAAAAAGCTTCATAAAAAAGCTATCTCACACTGTTTTGACACTTAGACAAATTTTTGTAATCTTAACAAAACACCAATTTTGAGCTTAAAAATAAGCACATAAACAGAACCTTATGACTATATAACCTACAAACAGATTAAGTTTTAAGCTCAAAGAACAAGAATCAAAAATTAAAAGAGAGTTTGAAATTCAGGATAAGCCACAATAAGCAAATGAAAAAGCTATTTCTCAAATTTTTTCAACACTTAGCAATTTTTGACAGTTTTGGCAAAACACAAAACTAACAAATGCAGGCCTATAACCTTTGTTCCTAGCCTATTTTAGCACTTAGATAAACTAAAAAACATCACAAAATCTCAATAAGCAAAAACACAATCAAATAAGCCAATAAAATAAGCTTTAACCTAACAAATTCAAACCACAAATTCTTAAAACCTTAAAAATGAGATTTAACACTTAAAAACTTAAACAAACTAAATTTTTGGACTAATTTAAGCTAAACTAAAATGACCCAAGAGTAAAAACTCATTTTGACCCATTTTACCTTCAAAAATCAGTTAAACCAAACACCCCTTTAAACTCTTAAATGCTTTTTTAACTTGAAAACTTAAATCTTTTATGAACAACCCCTTAAGACCAGATATCTAACAAGCATAATAAGCAATATTAAGCATATTTAAACAACTAATAAGCAATCAAATAAGCTAAAACAGATTGTGCTAGTTTATAAGCTATTTTAAGACAAATTATAAGAAAACTCAAACAAATGATTTCTCAAAAGAGCTTATCTACAAGCTCTAGCTTATCTAAGATAAGCTAGTGACAGCAATAAGCCCTTCCCTTTTTGGCTTATCTTCCATTTGAGCTTTTTGAGTGATTTTTGGTAAAATAAACTTAAACCTTACAAACTATGAAAGAGTTTTGTAAGACTTAAGTAACATCTTAAGAATGTTATAAAAAGAGCTTTTGTGAGCTTATAAAACAATTTTAAATCATCAAACACTTTAACTTAAAAACAGGGTAAAACATAAAAAACTTCAATCTTTCATTAAACTTAAAATCATTACAAGGCTTTTAAGAAAACATTACATTAAGCTAAAAAAACTTAAATTATAAGCTGAAAACTACTAAAAACTAAGTTGCCCAAAGGCTTACAAATGAGCCTATTTATACTAAGCCATAGAAGATTCTAGGAGTGTGCTTTCTTTGTGAGAGCTCTTGCAGGTGTGTTTGTTGTGTGAGAGCCTTCAAAGACTCATCTTGGCCATTGAAATTGAGTAGTGTCCAAGTAATGTCATCTTAGCCATTGATCTCTTGTCTTGATCCTTGGACGAATGAGGTTGCAAGGGATTGCCAAGGTGGATTTTGGAGGGATAAGGTGTGTAAAGGTGTTGGTCGACATAGGGGAGAAGAAAGGGGGTGATATCTTGTCTGGTAGTGAGGACATGGCACATTTAGGAAGATAAATAGTACTTCGCACAATTTTTAAAAGATTGGAAAATTGGCAGGAAAGGCCCCTAAGGGAGTATAAGTGCATTGCATCCAACGTCCTTAAGGTTTGCAAATTTGGCCCTTTTGGTTTGTTGATGGTTTGCACCGTTAGTCCTATTAAGGACTAACGGGGTTAAGTTTAAAAGAGTTTTGGTGTTGACGGGAGTTATAAGGGTGATGGGCTTGGGCTTTTTGTTTGGGCCGAGGGTTATAAGAAAGGAGACTTGGGCTTTTTGGGGGTTAAGGCTTATAAACTATAAGTGGGCTGAACCGGGCGTACTAGGTGGGTACGGGTGGGCCCACTTTTGGCAATGTAGGTTTTTGGGTTCGGTTTTTGATGCTTTTTCTAATGCCACTTCTCGGGGTTGACTTTGACTTTTTTGTTGACTTTGACTTTGTCTTTTTGACTTCACACGGTCTTTCTGTTCTCGTGCTCTGTTTTGTCGTTTTGGCTTTGATTTTTGTCTTTTTCTTAGATATCTGTTACCTGCACAATACAAATGCAAAACATACAAATACAATGTATTTTTAGTACGTTTTTGGTCATTTAAATCCATCTTTAGTGGTTAAAGGTATTTGTAATTAGACACATACCAATTGCCATTTTTGCAAACTAAAAAATATAAATATAATATTTTATATAAATTATAAAAATATATATTAATATTATAAGACTCGATTTTATTAAAACCCGACACATTTATCGTTATTGATCATCGATCGACGCATTATAAAACAATTATGTTATATATTTAACGTAACTTATCATCGACTAACTTTTGAAGAAACTTAAAATCTTATCGTATCACGTTACTAGGGAGCTTCATGTGAGGAGTTTCATTTAGGTATACGTTTTGACGAGTTTGCTGGATTTACGATTTAAAGTGTCATGGCTCCTCAAACGTTTACTACATGACCTCTGAATTATGATGGCCCGAACAGTGATACAATATTTCCATAAATTAATAAATCAAAATAATACGTTAAACTTTTAATGTTTTGAAACATAAACCATCACACTAAATCTTGACATATTACCCCAAGTTGCATGACATAGCTGTTACTTTCACTTGATATACTTTTGCCATCAATCAGATTTCCCCTGTTAAGGTGAGTTCATAGCCTCGCATTTAACTCTTTTAAATGTTTCATAAACCCGCGAGGGGGATACATGCTATAAACCATGAATACAAGAGTTTTCTAAATATATGCTATCCTAATATATTGTTGCATCTGTTGTCTAAGTCACTTTATGCCAAAAGACCCCCACCATCATGGACCATTAATCACTTGCGAGTGAACGCGAATATTATGGATATGCCTATCGGGGTTGACGAATCCCGTTTGTGTTAGCCGGATAGGTAACCAAACGCACTATATTTGAAACTCGTAGGTATACGGCAATTACCTACACGGGAGCCATTATCTATATATATCATTATTGATATATACACAAGTCAGTTTGAGTACCATGAGCATAGACGCAATAATACTGTTTTCTATAATAATTGTACTCATTGCAATTATTACACTTATGGGTGTATAACAACGTAACCCACTATTGAACTTGTATTCAAACTGTTTAACATAAACCTATGAATTTCACTCAACCTTTGTGTTGACTTTTAGCATGTTTATCTTAGGTAACTGAGCACCTTATAGCACGGAGTGGCACGGACTTAAAGATGGCTAAACTGTTATCATTCAAACTTTATGTTTTCATGTAGATTTTGGGACCTCTATTTGTAAAAACTCTGATGAAATAATGAATGATAACTTATCTTTTAAAAACGTCTCTTTTGAGTCGTTTTCTATGATTATGACTGTTGTACTATGAAATAATACCCCATATTAGCTTCCGCTGCTATGTGTCAAAAATGGGGGTGTTATAGTCCACCTTCGAATTCATCACCTTTAGTAGATGATGATATAATAGAAAATCAAATCATAGAAAACCAAATAGAAGACATTGAAATAAAGGAATATGAACCATTAAACAAAGAAATTTTTAACATCAAGGAAACCAAAGACCATCCTATAGATTCGGTCATAGGAAAGCTTAATGAAAGAACCTTAAGATCTCAAGTCTAAAGTCAAAGTAATTTATTTTGTTTCGTATCATCCATAGAACCTAAAAATGTCAAAGAAGCCATACAAGATGAAAGTTGGACTATGGCTATGCAAGAAGAATTGGACCAATTCAAAACAAATGATGTTTGGAATCTTGTTCCTCCTCCTGATAACCAAACCATAATAGGTACTAAATGGGTCTTTAAAAATAAATTAGATGAAAATGGTATCCTATCTAGAAACAAAGATAGCCTTGTTGCACAAGGATACAACCAACAAGAAAGAATAGATTTCGATGAAACCTATGCTCCTGTAGCATGATTAGAATCTATAAGAGTCCTCCTTGCTTATGCTTGTGCACATGACTTCAAACTGTTTCAAATGGACGTCAAAAGTGCTTTTCTAAATGGTTTTATAAATGAAAAAGTCTATGTTGCTCAACCTCCTGGCTTTGTCGGCTTTGAAAAACCCAACCATGTCTTTAAACTTAAAAAGGCTCTTTATGGTCTTAAACAAGCACCCAAAGCTTGGTATGATAGACTCAAGGCCTTTCTCCTTGACCCTATGTACACCATAGGCTTGGTAGATAACACTCTATTTACCAAGAAAAAGGATTCACATGTCATCATTGTCTAAATCTACGTGGACAACATCATCTTCGGATCAACTTGTCAAGACCTTTATGATGATTTTTCAAAAATCATTCACGACGAGTTTGAGATGAGTATGATGGGTGAATTGAACTTCTTCCTTGGGTTACAAATCAAACAACTAAATGATGGCATTCTTTTCAACCAATCCAAATGCATGAGCTAATGTGCGATGCAAGCGATTTTGCAATAGGTGCAGTCTTGGGGCAACGAAAAACAAAACATTTTCAGCCTATACACTATGCAAGCAAAACTATGACCGATGCTCAAGCTCATTACACCACGACAGAAAAAGAATTACTTGCCGTGGTGTATGCTTTCGAGAAATTCCGGCCTTACTTAGTCTTGTCAAAAAGCATAGTGTAATAAAGGATCAATCGAACTTTAAAATACCTTTTTAATAAGCAAGATGCTAAGCCGAGGTTGCTCCGGTGGGTTCTCCTCCTTCAAGAATTTGATATCATCATCCGTGATAAAAAAAGGAGCCGAGAACCTCGCCGCCGACCATTTGTCCCGATTAGAGAATCCTCACCAAAGTGTGCTCGATAAAAAGGGAATAAATGAAACATTTCCTCTCGAAACACTTAGTATGGTATCTTTTCTGTGTGATTCTAGTACCGACATGGTTTGCCGAATTTTGCTATTACCCATGGCGGGAACTGTGTTGTGAAAGGGATGTTGTCCCAACAAAATAACAAATTCTTCAAAGACGTGAAGCATTACTTTTGGGACGACCCCTATTTGTTCAAAATCTGTGCTGATCAAGTCATCTGGAGGTGTGTTCACGGCCATGAAGCCATTGATATTCTTAAGGCTTGTCACAATAGACCCACCGGGGGACATCATGGCCCGAACTACACCGCCAAAAAGGTGTTTGACTCAGGATTTTATTGGCCCACAATCTATCGTGATGCCTATGAGTTAGTCAAATCATGTGACTCTTGTCAACGTCACGGGAAAATTTCACAACGTGATGAAATGCCACAAAATGCCATCCAAGTTTGTGAAATTTTCGACGTTTGGGGTATCAATTTTATGGGGCCGTTCCCGTCTTCACGAGGGAACAAGTACATACTCGTGGCTGTCGATTACTTGTCGAAATGGGTTGAAGCAAAAGCGCTCCCCACCAACGACGTCCGAGTTGTTGTTAAAATTTTAAAATCTCTCTTTGCTCGGTTTGGAACTCCCTGCGCTATCATTAGTAATCGCGGTACGCACTTTTGCAATGACCAATTCGCAAAGGTCATGCTTAAGTACGGTGTCACTCACCGTCTTGCTACCGCGTATCACCCACAAACTAGTAGGCAAGTGGAAGTCTCCAACCGTGGTTTGAAAAGAATCTTGGAAAGGACCGTAGGCGAGAACCATGCCTCTTGGTCAGATAAATTAGATGACGTACTTTGGGCCTTCCGTACCGCTTTCAAAACACCCATCGGGTGTACTCCTTACAAGCTCGTGTACGGAAAGGCATGTCATCTACCAATCGAGCTCGAGCACAAAGTCTATTGGGCCTTGAAGCATACAAACTTTGACCTTAAGTCCGCGGGTGATCACCAGAAAGTTCGACTCAATGAATTAAATGAACTTCGTGATCAAGCCTATGAGAACTCTTTGATCTACAAAGAGAAGACAAAGAAGATCCACGACTCCAAAATCAAAAACCGCGTTTTCAACGTTGGTGACCGAGTCCTTCTTTTTAATTCTCGATTGACAGACAATTTTATTTATATTTTTTTTTTTTTTTTTCCTCGGGGTAAACTTAAAACCCGTTGGACCGGACCGTTTACCATTGCCCATGTGTACCCTTATGGCACCGTCGAGTTATCTCAAACCCACGGGCCAAACTTTAAGGTGAACGGTCATAGACTCAAGCACTACTTTAGAGAGGACGTACCACAAATGGTTGTCCCGGATCTCTAAACCTTCCCCAAGGACCAATGAATTCGGGGACGGGTCAAGCTAAGTGACCTAAAATAAGCGCTTCGTGGGTGGCAACCCATGCTTATCCTAACATAATATTAATGATAGTAATGAATAAGTGTTTTGTAACGTGAGGAGGTGTGCCTCTTCCATTCTCATTTGCTTGTGTTTTTTGATGATTGTCTAGGATTGTCCCGAATTTTTGAAGCCTCTCGTGCTCACGGTTTTTGTCCTTCGTTTACAAGAGCTTCAAATCCTCAGCTTCATTTTGGGAATCCAATATCCTAATCTTATCGACTAACGCTCACTTAGCCCACATTAATAAACACTTTAAGAGGGAAGTAGAGACACTTCTTAACACACTTGAAGGACCAAGTTTTGTTCAATTGGTGGGGGGGGGGATCTTCGATTTGATTGTGCATGCAACCATTGTTTTTGCGTAATCCTGTTTTTACCACCAAAATACCAAAAAAATGAAAATTTTAAAAATTTTCAAAAATAAATTAAGTGTTTTGTCACAATTTTAATTTTCCTTCTAGGGTAGAATAAGAATAAATTTTGACTCGATCGAGCGTGTTGAGCTCTAGCTTGTTCCTTAACTTTTAGACTAAGCGTTCGCGGATCTTAGCGAAGAATGAAAAATGATAGAGTTAAGTAGGAGTTGGATGCTAAACAAGGATTATTTGGAAATCTTAAGAGCTCAAGTGTGTAATTTGTGGTTTTTTATCCCATAAACTCCTAACCGGACTAATAATACGTGCTATTTTTGGAAATTAAACTTAAATCAACAATTTTTTAGATGTTGTCAATAATATTTTTTAGTCTTAGTTCAAAATTTATACTTAAATTTTCCAAAAATAAGTCGTTCACTAGTATATCGGTGAAATAAGAAAAATGAAAATAAAAAATTATGAAAAAAATTGCTGAAAAATGAAATAAAAGAACGACGAGTAAATAATTAACATAGCTGAGGCTGATAAAAGTTTGTGCATCTTGCCGGCATCACAACCGATGATGAAACAGCCTTCAAAAGAAAGCCCATTCGTAAGAAATAATAATCAAAACTTATAAAAGTTTTGCAGCATCTTGCGGCTCACAACCGAATGTTCAGCCTTCTAAAAGGTCCGAGTGTTACGATTGCATCAATGTTATGTTTTACTGTTAAAGTGTGATTAATAAATATAAGGAAAAATTATTTTTCTTAAATTTAAATATTCATTGAACTTCGACTAATTTCATTTTTAAGTGTGCATTTTTCTAAATAAGCAATGTATAAACGTGAAACCTAAGAGTTTTTTGAAACCAAAGGTCGTGAGTCCCGATACTATCTCTTTAGGGGTGTATCATAAATCCTGGTCACTTTAAGCCGTAATGGTTGGGATGTCCCGAGACGAAAATCGCTACAAGTGGATGATCTCGGCCTTCAAAACACTAGATAATGCCTTGGTGGAACATGAAGCATAGAAATTTTGCAAAACGTTGATCCATGGTCGCATATTCAGAAATGGCACAATACACCAAGGATATAATAATTGTCGGCGAGTTAAAAGTTTCACAATTTACAGAATATTGAGTAAGTGTTTAGCATCTTTACTTGTATTTAGCGTGATTTCATTTATTGTGGTTTGGAATAAGTGTAAAATAGGGAACGATGAATTTACTCCTTATTTTGAGGGGCATTTAGGATTGAAAGTCGTCTGTTCTTAATGACCCGGAATGTTAAAAAAATAACGAAAGACAAATAAGTTCGTAGTTTGCAAAAAAAGAAAAGTACGAAAAAAAATGAGAGAAAATACAAAAATAACAAAAATAATTAAAGTGGTAGTAAGGTGTAAATATATAAAAATGGTCAAAACGGGGCTTTTCAAAGCTATTTGATTCTTTAATTCCTCTGATTAACACCTAGCTACTTTTCGAGAGGTACTTATTCAAGGGGATCGAGATTCTAGTTTTTCTTAATGTGATATACTTTATTGCATTGCGAGAGGAGCACGTGCAATAGTTTTTAGTATGTGGGGATTTTTGGTATGTTGTTTAATTAAAAAAAAGAAAAAAGTATAAAATTAAAAAAAAAAAAAATAGAGTATTAAGAAAAAAAAGAAAAAATATATAAAAAAAAAAATAAAGAAAGCACAAAAGAAGGGAAAATAATATAAAAAAAAAAGGAAAAAAGAGAAAAAACAAAAAGAAAAAAAGAAAAAAAAAAAAAAAACACATACCAATTTCCAAAAACCCGGACTTAAATGCCCAAAAACTACAAAAATATATTGTAGTTTGTAGTGTCAAGCATTGTAAAAATGCAGGTAACGGATATCTAAGAAAAGGAAAAAAACGAAGCCAAAACGACAAAACCAAGCATGAGAACAGAAAGAGCGTAAAATAAAAGTCAAATCAAAGCCAAAAGTCAAAAAGTCAAAGTCAACCAAAGTCAATCCCAACAAAGTCAAAGTCAAAGGCGGAGCCGTAAATGAAGAAATACTTAATGTCCACCCGCACCCATCTAATTGGATCTGAGTCAACCCCATTTAAGCCATATTATCAAGACTTATAATCTATAAGGGCCAATATCCCTTTATACTAAGCACGCCAAATGTCAAGGTCCAAAACCATGGACATAACATCGCCAACATAAAAACCAAACGGTTGTTAGAGGTTTATATCACCACAAGGAGCATACAATACATTCAAATAACTCAATATACCTTGGATGACCAAATTTGCAAATCACAAACCTTATATCACAGACAAAGAACGTTTGGTTGGCAAACCAAAATACAAATTCAGGGACTAAACTTGCCATTTCCCCAAACTTTTCCCTGCATCAAATTACTGTACATATCCCCCATTTTCCCGCCTAAACCCCTGCCCCATTATTCATTGTCCTGTTCCTCTCATCCCTGCAACAACACAACAAAATTCATTAAAACCCTTAACCCCACTTCACTACACCCCAAATACACCTTGGCAATCCCCTAAATTTCCATTCGTCCAAGGATTAAGACAAGAAATCAATGGCTATGATCAAAAAACTTGGGGAGCACACAAAATTAAGGGCTAGGATGGACTTTTGGACTCTCCTCACACAACAAACACAGCTGCTCAATCACTCAGTAAAGAAGCACAACAAGAGACCCCAAGACCTAGAATCTTCTTAGTCTTTATATAAATAGGTCCTTGTAAGACCGAAAGAGGAACTTAGTTTTAACCTAGTTTTTAGTTTTTCAGCTTATTTTGAAGTCATTTTAATTATTGTTTTTTTTATTTCCATGTCTTGTAATCTTTTTATTATTAATGAAAATTTGAAGTTTTTAAGTTAAATTTTGAATCCCTGTTTTTCTTATTGTTAAAAGTCTCTTATAAGCTATATTAAGCTCTTATTTAAACATATAAGCCATCCGTTTTAACTCAAATGTTAAGTACTTAAGAAAATTTTACAAAAAACAAAAAAAAATCCACCTCCAAAATACCACAGCTTAATATTTGGATGATAAGCCAGTTATGGAAGGGCTTATGGACATTACTAGCTTGTCTTTTGATAAGCTAGAGCTTGTATATTAGCTTATTTATAAGCTTGTTTGCCCTGTTTAAGCAAGGGCTTTTGTAAGTTTCCATTTTTCAAAATTTTGCTTATTACTGTTCAACTGCTTATTGGTGCTTATCTCTTGCTTATATCTGCTTATTCTAGCTTGTTTATGATGTTTAGTGCTTATTTTACCTAGGTTGTAGTTTAAAAATCATTTGTGCAAGTTTTTATTAAAATCTGTCTTATTAAGCTTACTAAGTAGCATAATGTGTTAGCTTATCATTGGTGCTTATTTAAGTGTTAAAAGTTGCTCATTGGGTTTGTTATAAGTTGTTTATAATCTGGTCTTAAGGGTTTGTTCATAAAAAATAGCATTTATCAAGTTAAAATTTAAATTCTATCACTTAAAGGGGTGTTTAAATTAACCATGTTCATGGGTCAAAATGGGTCAAAACATGTTTTGTGCACTTGAGTCAACTTAGACTAGATAAAAGTAGTGATAAAATTCATTTTGTTTAAATTTTTAGGTGTTTAATCTCAAATTCTTAGTTTAAAATATGTTTGATTGAATTTTGTTAGATCAATAGTCTGGTTTATTAAGCCCATTTGATTAGATCTTTGAATCTTGTGAAGGTGAGATGTTTTTGGTGTTTAATGAAGTGTCAAAACATGTTTTGAACCAAGTTCAATAGGTCTGCAAAGTGTAGTTGAGTTTTTACAAAATCTGTCAAAAAAATTGCTAAGTGTCTTTTCTTTGAAAACAGTCTTCCTTCATTTGGCTCATTCTGGCTTAGTTCTTAAATCAAAATGGTTTTGATGTTGATATAGATTCTTACGAAGTCCAAAGTTTTATCTTCTTGAGTTGCATGTTCATAAGGTCCTGTTTGTTGGCTTATTTTTAAGCTCAAAATTTGTCATTTTTCAAAGATAAAAAGTCAGCATGTGCTGAGTGAAAACAGCCCTTTTAATAAGCATTTTTCTTGGCTTATCTTTGTTTCAAATTCCTTTTTGTTAGCTGATAATTGTAGCTTATTGTTCAATCTTTTAAGTGGTATAAGCCACTTTGCCATAAGGTTCTGTTTAAGGGCTTAATTTTAAGCCCAAAAGTGCCCCCCTTTGCTGTTTAGATAACTAGTTTTGGCCAAAAGTGCTTATTAGCTTTTTAAGGTTTTCCTGCTCATTTTCCTTGCTTATTTTGTTCAAATTTGCTTATTAAGTGTAGTTACCTATCTGTCTTAGCTTATTTTGTATTTTCATTAGCTTTTCTAGTTGTTAAAAAGCTAAAACAGTTTAGCATTTAGCCTTTTAGTGTAAATTAAGCATTCTGTCACCCTTTTGAGCTTATTTTCAAGTTTTAAAAATTTCGTCTTCATTAAAGTAGGTTGTTTACAGCTTATTTATAAGCTGTGAAAAAAAAAGTTAAAAAAAAGCAAAAAGGGGATGGTGGAAGTCCAAGGTGAGCAGGGCTCGAACCCTGGACCTCAACACCCTCAACCCTTATAACACACACTCTACCGTTGCGCCCTTGGGACTTTTTCGTTATAGTCCCAAGTGGTTTGGTATTTAAGGGCCTTTTAGCCCATTAAGCTTATAAGCTGTTTTAGCTTATTTAACAGCTTATTTGATAAGCTGTGTTACCCCGCTTATTTTTCCTAGGATTAGCATAGTTCAAGAGACTTTTTGTGATTTTTTCAGATTTTTTGTAATTCATTTAGTATTTTTAATATTTAATTTAGTTTAAAATCATTTTTAATTCATAATAAAAAATATAAAAGTCAAAAAAATATAATTCTTTTTTTTAATTTTCTTTTATCAAATAGGATTTAGGAAAATTAGATTTGCTTTCGTAGAGTTAAAATTGTAGATTTTAGTTTTTTAAAGAACGGGATTAGACCCCGTTCACGTTTTTCGTGTTTTTAAGCTTAAATCACTTTCCGTTAGTGTTATTTTCTTAGTTCTTGCATTTTAGTCAATTAAGACTTATAAAAGTCAAGAGGATCATTTTAGGAATTAATTTTGATAAATTAGGGTTTTACGTCACGTTTTTAGGATTCCCGTTTGCGTTTTTAGTTTAAATTTGTGTTGCCTTAATTGTTTTTAGTGTAGATTGCATTAATTTTCCCATAGGTTTAGAAAACAAATCAAAATCCTTTTCCATTCAAGCATTAAATATCAAACCGACAAACGACTTTCCATTGTATTCCTCGTTGGGGATAAACGACTTAGGAATATCATATACTACTTCCGGTTTATTCATTGATTTTAATTATATTATCCTTATTATATATTTATAATATTTATATTATATATATAGTAAGGAATCTTTAGATCAGCTACTTATTTCGAGGTGGCATATCATTCTTAAGACTTAGGCGGTACTTCTTCCTAAGACCTAGATATGAACAATCTTGTCACGATTAACGTATCCGCATAAAGCATCCATTAGTCTAATTATAATCTATCATAGGGAATTAAAGCAGTTGTGATCCGGTTAATACCCTAGCTCATCGAGACTTTACCCACTTATTGCTTGACGGTGTTTTATATACTGGTAGTCCGTCACCCAAATCAGTACCAATTAATTAAGAACAATACTGGTTGAAACAATATCGGGTCACCTGCCGGTCCAACTAAGCTCATAATCAAAGGGTAAAGACAGGGTGTCATTTGTGATCATATTGGTCCGGGTATACAAAACACAACATGGAGAGCTATCCCAGCATCTAATAACAGTTAATCTCGACTAGAGCCTAGATGATGATAGTTCGCATGTACAAGCACAAAAACCAGTTAGAAGGCGATAAACATAGATAAACAACAAGGAATAAATAAAGCAAGCGGATTAAAACAAACCAAACATAAAAATCTTCATTAATAATGGTCTAATACCCAGGTTTAGCCACAATCTTGAATTATCCAAACATGATCAAACAATGAAAATCAAATGATTAAGAAAGTAAAAAATTACACGATGTCTTCTATGGAATTATGGTTGGTGCTTGACCTTGGCTGCTCCTTATTTCTTGAGAAATTCGACTTCAGAGTGTATGGTATAGAGAGTATAATTTTTGCACACTAAAACTCATTTTTGAGTCTCGTATTTATAGTGTCTGAAAATGTCTGGATATGCCGTATGGAGTAAGGTAAACACGGCGTATATGGTTAATTTCCTTGGAGTGCGCAATACGTTCAAATCAATCAAGATTAATTTCCATCAATCACATTAACTGCAGATCTTTGACTGACGACCAGCTAGATACGGCGTATAGGTGAAGAGTGATACGTCAAATTGGGAATTAAACGTACGCGTATTCTTGTGATGAGCTGGCGCTGATACGCCGCATCTTCTTTGCTGGATACGACGTATGGTAGCAGATATGAGTTTTCTTCAAATGTCTTTGTTTTATTTCCAGAATTGCGCCTTTTAGCTTTGTCTTCACAAATCGCTCCATAATTACTGCAATCATAAACTTTATGCAATTAAGTACCAATATCTTGCAATAATTATATAAAAGTGGTTAAAAAGTATGAGATAAATGATAGTAAAATGTGACGTTATTTGATGTTACCAAATATCCCCCACTTGAATCCTACTTGTCCTCAAGCAGACTTTAGAAAAGTTTTGAAAATGTATCCCAATCGAGGTTAAGGATTTTTCCGTTAAGTAATTTTTTATTCTAACCACCTATACAAAACCAAGCACCTCACAAAATATGGAAATGAAAACACTCAGATCACTCAACTAATCTAGGGTGTAACATTTAAGTGGTACGCTCATTTGCTCGGTCGTGATTAGCTTCATATCATAAGCTTGGCAAGGATACACATCTCCATTACTAGAGCTAAGGAGTAACAAGTCAAAAGGTAAATTGGGTTTTTATAAATAGGCTTAGGGCTAATCATTCTTTAATCTTTCACCAAAGGTTAGGACAAAGAATGATATAGGGTATGGAGCTTCTGACTTTCATCGAAGGTCGTCATCCAACAAAGCAGCTGAGTCACGCATACATGGCCGTAACAACGGAATAGACATGCATGGGCTGCTACACATCCTCGAACGAGTAGATACCTAAATGTTAGTCATCAGGTAAAGGGAAGTAAATGGTTGTTAAATAAAATATACAAAACAAATAGATTAAAGCCAATAAATAAGGTACGGTTACTAGTAACTTTCCTGACCGTTCAATGACAAAGACTTGAACATATAAACAAACGCCTCGATCACAGGAATGACAAAGACAGCCTAAGTTGACGTTCCCATAATGGTCAACTTCCCTTACATCTCAAATTTTACATACTTTACAAGATAAGTTGTGATATATGCCACTTTTTACAATACTCTACATCGTTGAATTTTTATACTTATCAACAAATAATTGATTCTTTCAAATAATCTCATCGGTATAAGCTCAATGAACCGACTATCTTTTCTACAACTATTCTTTTTAACAATACATCATAAATCTTGGTGTATTTTCACCGTCTTCACTATCATCATTCGTTCGACTAATTCTTCCTTTTAATATTTCTTCTTCGGACATAATACATAATCGCGAAAGTAGAAAAATACACAGCAACCAATATTTCATTGCATTGACAAATTTCCCCTAGCCTTTAAGATAGAAATAAATTTCACTTTGACGCAGGAACACAAAACTTTACATGGAAGACCTACACATTTGCTAAAATAGGCTTTAATCTACATAGTAGGCTAAGGTGTACAGGTGAAACAAAACAATCTAAAAGTGAGAGTAAGCAAAGGGTTACATGGGGGTTAACTAACCAGTGTAGTTAGTTAATATAACAACATGTAGGCTTTTTGGTTTAATCCTAGAAATTTACCAGTTAAGCATGTTACTCCATCTTAATCCATAGTACTTATCATTGAGGTCTCGAGCGATATACCAGGCCAAGTTCTAAAGTCCACTACATCACCGGCACACTTATATTTTTTACTGAATTTTAGTGAGCAATTGGAAACGGAATAGGCTAAATTCTCACAATTGACATAAAGGTTAATAGTGCGCGAGGTAATGTAACTAGTGATTTTCACAAAAAGTATGCTAAAAAAAATTAAATTTGGTCCATTTTTAAGCATGTAGCATTTTATTTGTGAAAATAAGGACAAGTACGTTCTAATTCTCCATCCCCCCACTTAAATTATACAACGTTCACGTTGTATAGATAAAACAGTTAAATAATATGGAAATAGAATTAGGACGAGGAAACTCCCCTGATAGTTTGCTCTGGATGGTTCTCATTTTTATTTTTGAGCAAGCTGTGTTGACGAGGCAGTCAGAATGCCCGGTAAGTTCAACATCGTGTCATTTCCAGAGTAACATTAAGTCGATTTCGTTTGCAGCAAGATCCGGCATGAAAGTTTAGAAGACGTTCGAGCAATTTCTACCTCGGCTATCCTACAATACAGGCAAACAATTAAACACACAACTGTACAGGTTACAATACGCCGTATCCCAAACCCTATGATACGCCATATGTAAACCTTTAAAAACAATTTAAATACTAGAAATTAAATACTGGAATTTAAAATACTGATAACGTCCAGACATACATACGCTGTATCCTGAGGGGTTTGATACGCCGTATGTAATGTCTGGGAAGACAAACTCAACAATTAATTTAAATTCAAACTATTTAAATGCGACAAACAATTTAAAAACAACCGGGTTGTCGCCCAGGAAGCACTTTTGTTTCAGCCGGTCGTTAAGTTTGACCTTTTTCTTCTTCGCAGTTCCTACTTGGTTCGCGTTACGGTCCATCCTTAATCCTTTTTACGAAAGATATCAAGGTAGATACTGGATATCCCGTCAACAGTTTGAGCCCAAGAGTTGCATTCGCGCGTGCAAATGGCTAGAAATTCTTCGTTATCTCCAATTGAGTATTTGATCACCTCGAATTTGTCCACTTTGCATATTCCTTCGTTGGGTTGGTCTATTTCACCGGAGTTTGTGGAAACTAGAAGAGGGGTTGAATATTTTTTACCGTTTTAAAATTAAAACTTAGATTGTCGACTTATGTGAACTCAAGAGATATACATAAGTGTATATGATAGCAATGCAATTAGTAAATAAACAATCTATGAATTATGAACAAGTAAAGATAAGCAAGATCAAACCAATGACACAATGATTTATAGTGGTTCGGCTATGAAGCTCCTCTTCGCCCTACTCCACTCCCTAAGTACCCAACTTGAGAGTTATCTTCACTATGTCAACAAGCTCCCTTTAGGTGGAGAAAACCGTACACGTCGCGTATACTTTTTTCTAGTACTAAGCTAAATACCGAGTTCTACTTCGAGATAGAACCAATCTAACACACTATGTATTTTGTGGCCTAAATACTAATATGATACACACAGCACACAACACAAGATATACAAGATGAATGATTATCACAAACGTGATGACACAACTAAACTATTAACACTTGAAGCTTGACGTCTTCTTAAGTGTTCTTCACTAAAGAGTGGAATGAGTTGATCACTGAGAAAAATATTTGTCAAGAGTTGTGTAAAATGAAAGAATGAGGTTGGTATTTATAGGCAACCTTTTGAAATTCAAATCTGTCCTAGGGGAACCAAACGTGCGACCCACGGATCCCCCATCTCCTGGGACAAAATTTGTTATTTTGTGATTAACCCCAAATCTATGCAAAATATTATTTTTTACTTATTAAAACTAGTTTAAAGGATTCTTCTAGAAGAAAATATTTCTTATCACCTGTTAGCCTCAAAATATTGAGTCGAACAATGGAAGTTCGTTCATAATTATATTAGGTCTCGGTCACTAAATTAATGTACGTTGTATTA
>BQNB010068343.1:0-33872 GCA_026074375.1 Tanacetum coccineum
AAACATAAAGACATCATGAAAGCTCAAGTACATGTTTCAAGACTTTCGCTACTCTGATACCATACGTCTTTCTTGAAGTGATGAAGTATTAAAGTCAAAGAATTTCAAAAAAGTTTTCGTCACTCTGATACCGAACGTCTTTCTCGAAGTGACGGAGTGTTAAAGTTAAAGAACCTCAAGAAATATGCATTATTAAAGCTTTTCAAGTTTACATATCAAGAAAGGTATGAGCATGTCAGTCCAGAAGTCACAAGTTCACAAGATGGCAAAGTTTACAAGATGGCGAAACAAGATTATGCTTGGTTGATGATCTCAAGGTGTTCAAGATTACATTTTCACATTCAAGTCAAGATAAAGGAACAAGCTCAAACCTAAAGTCAATGATCACTACATCAAATCACAAGTTAAAGATAGCTCAAGACTAAAGATAAATCATAGTATGCTAGGTTTAAGTTTTTGTAAAATGGAGTGACCTCCCTTAGGGGGAGATTATTAGGAATACAAAAATCCTAGGAAAGTATTGGTCACTTCATAGATAACTATCGTTAGCTTGTTTAGTTATGTTTGGAACTTTAATAGGCTAAGTTAGGAAAAGCCCATGGAAAGCCCATGTAAGCCTATCCATGGCTGGCCTCATTAGGGTATTTATACACCTCTTCATGCTTTAGAGAGGTGGTTGGTTGTTTATTTTCACACATTAATACAAGTTCTCTTATATGTTTACTTTCTCTATCTAAGTGTTCATCCAACCCCCTCTCTCACTAAAATAATCTATTTCCCTCTCATCTAGTATGTTATTAGATTAGTCTACAATTAACCGCTAGTTGAGTTCTCATACAACAACAGTTATCATACTAGCATCAAGGCTACACCATTTGAAGCACTCTATCGTCGCAAGTGTCGATCACCTATTTGATGGGCCGAGGTCAGAGACGCTTAGCTCACTTGCCTAGAAATCGTTCATGAAACTACCAAGAAAATCGTGCAAATTTAAAGCAAAATTCAAGCCACACGAGATCGTTAGTAGCGTTATGTCGATGTAAATATTAAGCCTCTAAAATTTCAAGTCGGTGACAAAGTCATGTTGAAGGTGTCACCTTAGAAATGGGTTATCCGTTTTGGCAAAGGGGGGAAGTTGAACCCGAGGTAAATTGGACCTTTCAAGTTGTTAGCAAAAGTAGGAACCGTTGCATACAGACTCGAACTTCATCAACAGTTAAGCAGGGTTCATAGCACTTTTCATGTATCTAATTTGAAGAAGTGCTTGTCCGATGAATCACTTGTGATTCCATTGGACGAGATCCATATCGATGATAAGCTCCACTTCATTGAAGAACCTGTGGAGATTATGGATAGTGAAGTCAAACGGTTGAAGCAAAGCCGTATAGCAATTATCAAGGTTCGATGGAACTTTAGACGAGGTCCTGAGTTCACAAGGGAACGTAAAGATCAAGTAAAAAAGAAGTATCCACATCTCTTCACTAATCTCGCATATTCGTCACATACCACGAATTAAGCTTTGAGGACAAAGCTCTTTTAATAGGGGAAGACTGTAACAACTCGCAATTTCAAGTCATTTTATGTCAATAAACTCTTAATTATTTATTTTGAGCTTTTACGCATTTACTTTTAATTTCAACCGTTAAGTTAAATCGCGTAAACCAAAAGTCATCAATCAACGTAAACCGGCATCAAACAAATAAAAGTTTATGTCAAACAAGTGTTATATTATTTTTACGAAGATAATTTATAACTTTTTATATTTTATTTTTATACGTTACGTAAAACGTTTACATTTCGCAATTTGGAACATATTTTATTTTTATACGCATGTAAACCATTCTACATATCTACACTTAACCAAATACCCACAATTATACCCAATACCCAATAATTATACAATTTTACACCAAAACCATGCCTAGGTCCAGTTCCATAATCAAAACCAACACAAAAATGATATCAAGGTTTATTTGGAAAAACCATGTGCTAGTTTACTAACTCTCTTACAACTTCTATCCACCTTTCTTACACCTTATGACCAAACCACATCCTCCCCTTACCAATCACCACCCAAACCGTCATCCCCCCTAATTCATGCAATTGTGTAAGTCTTGCTCACTTGATATTTTGCATATAAATATAACTAACATAAGGCTTCATTACTTAACTTCACAAAGAAAATAACACACATACTCTCCTTTTGTTTCTCTCTTGGGTCTGGCTCCATTAACAAACAACAAGAACAATATTGTTTTGATTTTCCAAGCAAGTATACAAGTTCATTCAAGTGGGTTTAGCTTAGATAACAAACATAAGGGTTTGCATAAGTTTAGATTGTATTCATCTCATATTTTTATTCACTCAAGGTCATTCATAAAACCTTACACTTTTATTTTATTTACAAATTTATTTACATCTTAATTATTTAGTTACATCACCATCTAGTTTTATTTTATAAAGTTTACATTTAAAATCAAGGTGTAGGATACCTTCTAATATCACTTTCACTTCATTATTATGAACAAGAAAATAAGATGAGAAGAATTGGAAGAATTGTTGAGAGAAGTTAGTTATATGAATAGTGGATTTATTAAACTAGTTGTTAATTTTAATGGTTATCAACTAGTTTAATTAGTTTTTTCTAATTTATTTGTTGTTTCTAGATATTTTTATTATCTATTGAGATGAGAGGGATGGGACTAGGTTAGTGAATGTTTTGTGATATATGGATGATGTTGTGTTAAGTTAGGAAATGTAGCTTATATAAAATGGTTTTGTAAAATTTCAAGTGTTTCGAATTTATATATATATTATTTATATATTATATATATATATATATATATTTTTTATATATATATATCATATATACTATATTATATATTTATTATTATATATATATATATAGTATCTTTGGGACAGTCGGTTTTATTCTGAGTAAGACATTGAGTTTCAAGACAAAGTTTAAAACTTAGAAAAGATGATAGTACGCTCTTTGATATGATCCCATGCATATAAGGAACTCGAAGAAAAAAAACGAATGTAAAATGATGAAGATATGGAATTTTTGAATGTTTCCGGCAAATATTATTAAGTTGACACCTTTTATAAAAATTTCAGGGCTCTGGTCGTTTTTCATTCATGTTTTTGAGGCTTTCGGGTCTGAACGGCTTAGGTAATAAAACTTGAAAGATACTCGGAATGATATTTCTGTAAAAGAAAGCGTGTTTTCGAAGCCTAAAAGTGTAATATGAGTGAGTTAATCTTCATTAAAACTAGACAACTTTTATATAAAATTTACTGCACACTTTTACAAATGTATGTTCCTGACATGAATAGTAATTTGACTTTTCGGATGTTTTCGGTTTTAAACTTTATAAATATTATTTTATAAATTAACTAGACTATATATACATGGTCGTGGTAAAAATAATAAAAGTGGTAAACTTAATGAAAGCATTATTTTGATTTATAAGCTACGTCTAAAACTATTAGGTGATGATATAACAAGATAAACTATAGTGCGTTGTTCTATATTTTCATACGTATTCTAAATCGACCTATAATTAAATATGTTGCATACCGGTCTTTATCGGCGACATTTCTAGTTGATTTTTCTAGAAATCAATTACATCACTTGAGGTGAGTTTATAGCGCCACTTTGCTTGTTTAACAACACTTTACAAATCTCAGAGTGAGATACATTCTTTGTTTTACAGTTAGACTTAAGTACTCTTTTAAACATGTTACGAGTTGCCTAAGTAGCGATAACCCATTATGCCCAGTATCATGAACTGTTAATTACTTGGAGTTAGCGTGTGTGTTATAAATAGATCTATTTGGGATTAACATCCTCGTTCGGGTAAGTCATACTTACTAGCTTCAGACGACCGAACTAATGGACGTATACCATATCGGATTTTGGATGTTACGGGTTGAACATCTACACGGGTACAATATTGCATAAATATGCACACATACATAGTTGCAGCTTTAGTGTCATGAGCTTAGTGCAATCGTAATTACATTTAGTGATTTTGTATGGGATACATTAATTCACACATTGAACTCTTGCGGTCCTACATTTATGCATACATAAACCTATGAACTCACCAACTTTATGTTGACACTTTTAAGCATGTATTTCTCAGGTGAATACGCTGCTTGACGTACTTGAAGTGCATTGGAGTCTAAACTTTTCAAGAATACATTCTTGGATTTCTATATACACGCAAACTATAGTTCCTCGTTGTACTATTTTAGGTCTTTCATTTTGATGCAAACTATTGGGACAAATGTTATAACTTATTTATTTCAATCAAATCAACGAGGGTACCTTCCAAACGACTCATTTAGAGGTCGTTCCTCTTATTATCTGGGCTATTGTATTAGATGTAACACTCCCGGTTCCCTTTTCCGCTACTGACTATTTTGGCGGTGTTACAGTTACACATGGGTATACTTTTGAAAAAGAAAAGCCATGCACAATTGAAGCTATCATGTAATACATCAAAAGAGTTGAAATCAAATGACAACATGATCAAAAAACTCAGAATTGGACAATGGTAAGAATTCAAAAATAGCATTATTATCAACTTATGTGTTGATCTGATGTATCTCCCTAAGATTTATCTTCTACCTTACACACTTGAACAAAAATAGGTGGTCTTGTATGTTGCTAAAACAAGAAGAAAAAAACTCTCATAGGAAGCTGCTAAGATAAATGCTTTTGGGGGATCTATCTTTTCAAAACAATACTGGACTGACGCTGTAACCACTGCATGTTACACTCAAAACAAGTCCGATATTGTTATAATACGTCTCAAAACTCCTTATGAAATTTTTCATGGGAGACTTCCAAATATCAGTTTCCTTTATGTCTTTGAATGTCTAGTTTACACTCATAATTAAAAAGATCATTTAGGAAAATTTGATGAAAAAGCTAATGATGGTTACTTACTTGGATACTCACTTGTATCCAGGGCATTTATTGTCTTAAACACAAGAAGACAACAAATTGAAGAAACATTCCACATCACCTTTGATGAAAGCACAAACGCCATCACGTTTTCAAAACCATTAGTTGAAGACACTATTATTGCTGAATTTGAAAATTTATCCAACTGATGAATATCTTCATCATTTTAAGCCTTTACAAATGTATCAAGAAAATAGCAATGTTGTTCAGTTCATAGAACCCTATGACAGACCTTAAACAACTATCATTGAAATTGATGCTTCCACTAATCAAAATGATCATCCTGTTCAAACGGATGAAATCTTAAATGATGATCAACCTGAACACACAAATCACAACAATGTTGAGAACATCATTGATTAACAATCACTCATTGAAAATGTTTCACAAGATGAAGAAATTCATCATGATGAACAATTATCCTCTCATGTTAAGGATTCTTTAGTTATTTACACAACTGAACAAATTCATGTCTCCACTATCAACCATCATTTAGCCTCTTTAATTCCTCAAGATAAATGGTCTAGGGACAAAGACATTAAGTTGGTTAACATTGTTGGTAATCCAGGAGCTTAAATGCTTACAAGAAAAATGGCTAAGGAACTTAGTGCTTCTTGAGAAGGTGAATGTCTTTTTGCAGACTTTCTATCTAAAAAAGAACCTAAAAAGATCTTTGAAGCACTCAAGCATCCTGGATAGGTTGATGTCATGCAAGAGGAACTGAATCAATTTGCTAGAAACAAAGTCTGAACACTTGTTCATGCACCTTATGGTAAAACCATAATTGGCTCTAAGTGGATTTACATAATCAAAAGGGATAAAACTGGGGATGTCATCAGAAACTAGGCAAGACTTATGGCCTAAGGATATAGGCAAGAAGAAGGAATAGATTATGATGAGATATTTTCTCTAGTTGCAAGACTTAAAACAATCAGAATCTTTCTTGCCTTTGCCACTTGCATGAACTTCATAATTTATCAAAAGGTTGTCAAAAGTGCCCTCCTAAATGAAAAACTGAAAGAAGAAGTTTATGTTCAACAACCTCCAAGTTTTGAGAGTAGCGATTTTCCAAACTATGTTTTTAAATTAGACAAAGCCCTTTATGGACTTAAACAAGCTCCAAGAGCATGGTATGAAACTCTCTCAATCTTTCTCACTAAAAACAAGTTTGTATGAGAAAAGATAGACAACACACTATTTGTTTACAAATCCAAAACAAATGTTATACTTGTTCAAGTGTATGTTGATGATATCATCTTTGGGTCAACAAATTAAAAGCTATGCAAACAACTTTCCAAGTGCCACACCCCTAAAATATGTCGCATCGGAATAGGTAACCGGGGGCGTGACATCACAAGCACAAAGTACAAGAGAACAACCACTAAATAGATGTTTTGAAAATAATACATCATTGAATTAAATAAATGGAAATAAGATTTTACATAAGTTCAAAATATTTAAATCAAAGCAGAAGGAAAAAGATAAGTTTTTAAAAAACAACGAGTATTAATGATAGATGTTCCATAAAAAGAAGCCATATGCATAAAGACTCCAAATACCACTTTAAAATGTCCTAAACGAAGAGTTAACCACCTGAGAAATACATGCTTAAAAAATGTCAACAATGTTGTTGGGAGTTCATTGGATAAGTATAACTTTAAGTATGAACCACAAGATTTAGTAGGTATGTATCATTTGTAACACACATTATATATCACAAAATATTTTCGATTGCACTAAGCTCATGACAACCGAAGCTAAAACATAGTATGTGCATATAAATGACCAAGTAAAGTGCCGAGTAGTGTCCAACCTTAGTACCACCTAGATCATCGTTCATTGGTATAGCGTCTTTTAGCAGCAGTTCTGATACAAGTAAGAATCACCAACCGGACGGGGGTATTGATCCTAACAGATCTATTTATAACACTCGCGCTTATAACATATAATTAACGGTTCATGATAGTGGGCAATAGTAGGTTATCAGTACTTAGGCTAATCCGTAAACATGTAAGAAAAGTACTTGCGTCCAAGAGTAAATACGAGCAATGTATCTCACCTCTGTATATTTTGTAATGTTATTCGTAAAATAAAACAAGTAAAAGTAGGCTATAAAACTCACCTGATGCAATGTGATAGTGGGGAATCGTAATCAACGGATGTAAACGGCACGACCGTCTAAGGTAGGACCTATATAATGGTTGCGCTTTAGGTGCATGCAAATAATAGTAAAACATTTGATGCTTATGTAATTTTATAAATACTATATTTCTACCGCACAAGTTTTGTGTTTAGTTTTATAAAGTCAAAACAAAAATTTACGTCATGTTCGTCATGTTTACCTGTATTTTTCTACATTACGACTATTTATTAAGTGTATGTGTGTTAAGTGTAGGTAATTTTATTATCAAGTTTTTCTATTTATTTTGCGACTTTTACCTAAAAACAACACTAACGGAGTGTACTGATCAGATGTAGGTTCGTTGGTAAGGAGGTGTCGCATCAACTAAGAGCGAGTGTTTATTACTTTTTAAATCTATTCAGTTTTCTTGTTATCTGAAGTTTGTCCTATTAGTATTCTATGTATATATAAGTTAAACCTAAAAACTAATCACAAAAGGAGGCGTTTTTAGCCTGAGAGACTGAAATAAAGTTTTTGGTTTACCTAGATGAGATGAGGGCAGTTAACACACACATGTTGGATAATTAGAAAGATAATGAAATGCATCTGGTCAAGCCTAATGTAGGAAAAACGTTTATTAACCATATTTTATTTAATAAATACAGGTATTAGGTTTATAAGGGTCAATGATTGTCTTGTCTCGTTGTTGATATATCATTCCTAGATTTAGACGGTACTTCTTTCTAAAACTAGACTTGGCAATTCTGTCACAATTACCAAATCCGCATAAAGCAATCATGGTTGATTATAATCTATCTTAGGAGACAGTAATGGTGATCTTTTTTGAATATACATTGCTCTCGAGACTTTTACTATTTCTGCTTAAGGGCTCTTTATATACTAGTAGTCCACTTGTCTAGATCTTTACTTAGAGAATCAAAACGTTATTTGTTAATCCTAGGTCACCTACTAATCTAACTTGTTCACTAAACCAAGAGCAAAGACAACATGTTATTTGTGATCTTATTGTTCTAGATATATAAATTACAAGTATGGAGAGCATCTCGACATCTAGCTAACTTCTATTTTGTATTCTTGATCCAGTAGTTGTATGATAGCATAAATTAAGCACTATAAGAGTATAATTGATAAACATATAATAACAAACAACTTACAAGAAGCAATTAGAATAACATAAACCAAAACATTAAAATTATCATTAACTTGACAAATACCTTAGCTATTGTAACTATACAAATTTCATAGATGAACGATTAAGGTAAACTAAAGTGTTAAGAACGATACCATAAACTGAACGCGTATTTAGAGTATATAAATTACAAGGGTTTCCTATGGATTGAAAGGCGTTGCAAGACCTTCTTGGCTTCTCTTCTCTTATAAAAATCGAACTTGGTGGTTAATTCCTTCTCCTCAGTCTTTGGTATGGTTTTTGCACCTTTTTTGCACATTAAATTCGTATTTAGGGTTCGGGTATTTATAGCCTCTAATAGAATTTGGTCCGATATGCCGTATTGAAGAGTTCAATACCAGCGTAATTAGGGTTTTCTTGGCTTGGGGTCCAACGATTTATTAAATTCCAAGACTTGCAATCCAATACGAATATGGACTTCTTCTGGTTAAGCGTTTAGAGATCTTCTTTGTGGATGCTGAGTGAAGTATAAGGCACATATACACCGTATCTTCCTTGATGGATACATCGTATATGTTGTCAGAACAATAGTCTTCATTGATTTCTTTTGTTTAAGCTCCAAAATGTGTGCCTTTTGATTAACTTTCACTCTTTGCTCGATCATTTACTGCAATAAAAATATAAGCAATTAAGTTACCAATTCATGGCATAAATTAATATAAAACGAGCATTTTCAGCTGGGATAAATTGATGCTATAACTTAGACGTTATTTAATGTCTTCAAATATCCCCCCCATTAAATTTCCTACTAATCATCAATGTAGACTTATAAGAATATTGAAAATTGTATCCCAAACCAATGGTTTATGATTTTTCTTTATAGACAACTTTTTTATTTAATTAATAGCACACAACTAAACACCTCACGAAATAGGAAAATGAAAATACTCAAATCACTCAACTAATCTATGTGGTAACATTTAAGAAATTCGCTCAATTGCTCGGTCATGATGAGTATTCTATCATAAGCTTGACAAGGATACACATCCCCACCACTAAAGCTAAGGAGTAACAAGTCTAAAAAGGTAAATTGGGTTAAATGATAAGGTTTAAGGGTTTGATTATTCTTTCTAATATCTATCGATACCTATATTCTAGAAAAGGTGATAAAACCACAAATGCACGCCCAAATCCATGACCGTGACACTTGTGATTGCTCACTCCTTAACTCGAATAAGCTAAAGAATAGGACTAGTAATCTTCACCAATTGTAGTAAACCAACAAGGGCGACAAAACCATATATACATCTATATCCAGCGAATATAGACATACTGATTGTCACTCCATCAGACGAATAAAAACCAAAGTTAGGATGTAGAACAATAAAGGGTATGAAATCTTTCAGATCCTTTACACAACAGTAATACAACCAATCAGAGGATGACCAAAACTGAAACATACACAGAACAAACCCATGAATGAGACATATGTGATTGCTCACTCCCTCATTCGAGGCAATCAAAGGTTAGGGATTAGGCATGGGAAATATAATTGGTGTTAACAAAAAGAACCAAACAAATAGATTAAGTCCAAACAAATAAGGAACAATGTTGCTAGTTACTTTCCCGACCATGCCCATGAAAAAGACACAAAATCAACCTTAGGATAACTCACGATTTAAATGGAAAACTCATGCTTTTGGGGTTTAGACACAAATTAGACTCATAGATGTCTTGTATCATAGATCCAATAAAATACAAACCTTAGTTGGCCTGGTTTCTCGTAATGGTATACCTCCCATTCTTCATAATTAAGCATAGTATTAAACATTAGTGGTGATATCTACCACTTGATACATGAAAATACATAGTTGGTTTATAATGCGACCAACAAAAAATAATATACAAAAAAACTTTACATCGTTTATTTATAACATGTACCAACGAATAATCGATCATCATAAATAATTAAATTGGTTAAGCTTAGACGAACTGATTATCTTACAAACCTCTCCTTTTTCTGTCTCTTTTTTTTGTATTTTTCTATTTTTTTTCAATTTTTTTAAGTAAACCTACTAGAAAACGAAATTGGGTGTAAAATTTCACCACTTCACGAATACGATAAATCTGGATTCTATTTTCGATCATACTAGTGAAAGTAGTAAACACACGAAAAATAAAAAACTACTACTTTCACATTCCCATTACATTGTGCAATTTTCCGACCTAACCATCGATAGAAAATACGCACACGAACACATGAAATACAATACTTTACAAAAAAGCAACTATAAACCGATTAAGGACGTAATCTAATCCATTTGCTCTTGATACCACTTATAGCGATTTATCTTTTGTAATTCACACACAAATAAGATGAGGAAGAGTGATGGAAGACAAGAATAAGCTAGAAGGAAAAAGGTAGTTTCTTGATGTGAATGATAAGCAAAACAAACACATTGTTCTTTCTCTCTTATAAAAACAATAGCATTGTCAACTAACACTAGAAATGAGGGAGGAAGCTTCATTTTATAGGGGAAGGTGACTCTTACACTTTCCCTCTTCTACCGATGTGGGATAAATCTCAAAACATATAAGATATTAGATTAGAAATATGTAACTACGTTTCTAGACTATTATAAGGTTCGTAAACATAAAATGACATCACTTCATAAAAACGTAGGCTTACAGATTATTTTTGTCCTTTTTTTTTCTTTTTATATTTTAAACCGTTAATCGTTAAGCGAAACAAATTAGACTATCACGACGAATATTTAATTATCTTTCTATAGACATGCACTTTGACATATTTCCGACAAACTTTTTTTGTCGCTTTTTTTACATTTTTTCGTCTTTTTTTAGTTGATGAAACTTACATGAGAAATTCAGTGTGATTAACAACTAGTTGGACTATTCGAATATTTAAACATGTAATAAAATGAACATAATTTTTTTACAATATTTTAAAAGTTTCATTGTTTTTTTCTTACTATAAAATGACTCGTAAAAGTTTTGTTTAACAATCATAGATTTTATTTTCTATAAATATCTCATAACTTAAAGAAAATATTTTGAAAGTATAGATAAACAAAACACAAACTTGTATAAAATATTATATTTAAAACCGACTAAAAATGTGAAAAAAAATGATTAAAAAAAGTTAATCGAAAGTATATCAAAGTGCATGTTTACATAAATATTATTAGATCCTTGTCACGATGATGTAATTTCTTTTTAACGATTAATAGTTTAAAAAATATTAATTTTTAGAAAAAAATTAGAACTGATATATAATTAAGTGGATCAAACACTATAAGTAAATAATAAAACATATAATTAAGTGAGTGTTGCTATAAAAGTACCCGGTTTTTTTTAACATTAATACTTGTTCTTGTAGTCCTTTTTATTCTTTTTTCTGAAAGTTGAATGTGTCTCTCTTTGGAGACATTCTTTAAAAGTTGTCTTTGTAGATGGTTGGATTTGTACTCTCTTTGTCTCAAATGTATTGTTCATCGATAAAAACACACAGTTTTAAAAAAATAGGTCAAAGTATAATTTGATACCTCAAACTTGGTTAACCGGATTTTTTACTACCCTAAATTTTTAATGGTGCGGTATAGTATCTTAAACTTGTTATCTCGTTTATAATTAGGCCTTGACTCAGTCACATATTATCACATGACTTAACTATCGTTAGTTTTTAAAAAAAAAAACACGATTTAAGTTTTTACCACTTTGCACATTTTCAAGATATAAACCTTATTCAACTGAATTATATAATGAATATTATTCAACTAAAGTCCATTGTTTTGGCTTTCATTTATTCAATACGTATTGTTGTAATGTTGTATGATAAATAAGTACATCTTTATAATTGTTTTATAAATCACCATTATATATACTAATATAGAACTGATATAATGGATAATTTTTAACACAAACAATAATATTGAATAAAAGAGCCATAAGTTGAACCCGACCAATCAAATATAACCAGCAAAGTACACATAAATGTTTCTGTAGAACATGAGATCAGATCATTATAGGATCGTGTGTGTGGGATCATTTGTATATCTTTATTAAGGCATGATATATACAAAAACATAGGAAACTAAAGAAAAAAATATCCTTACTAGGATACAAAAAAACAGCAACTAAGACCAATTACTAGACCATATAAAACATAATGGGGTTTAAGTGTGGGAAGCCTTAAAGCTTTCAACTATTCGCTCCTTCTCAAATGGAGATGGCGCATGTTAAATTGTCCATCTGCTTTGCGGGTTAAAGTCCTAAAGTCGATTCATGGTGACACAACGGGCTTCGATATTAAAGGTTGTCAATCTAACGGGCTATGGGCTCGTATTGTTGGTTCGATTTACCACCTACATTTAAGCGGATACCTCCCTTTGAATTCTTTTCGATATAGTGTGGGGGATGGTTCTTTGATCCGATTTTGGAAAGACACTTGGTTGGGGATTCGCCTCTTTGTACAAAGTATAATCGGTTGTTTCGTCTAGAGAGAAACCAAAACTGCTTAATTAGCGATCGCATTGCAAATGGCTCTTGGTCGTGGGATTGGAGTAGGCCTATTCTTTCTGGAAGAACGCATGCTGATTTTAATAATCTTTTGATTGATATCAGCTCTTTGGATATTGATGTTGGAAGAGATACTCCTATATTTACACTCTCCACGGAATAATCATCTAATCAGGTTAGTGATTGCCGAAAATATTTTAGGTGATTGCATTGCGTATCGTCTCTCCCATGCACAAGGGGTAGAGGTTTATCCCGAGAAAAGTTAACATATTCATGTGGCGGTTGTTTCTTGACAGGCTAACTCTCGGTTTTAACCTCTCTCTCGGGTTTAGATTTCGACTCTATTACGTGAACGTGTTTGCAACTGGGTTTGTTGAGATCGAATTCCCATGTATTCTTTTCTTGCGCTTCAGCTTCTAATAGCTTCTAATATTTGGAGGTTAGTTCATGGTTGGTGTGATTTAAAGTTCCCGCTTTTATCTTCTTGCAATGATTGAGATTCTTGGTTTTTGGTGTGTCAAGCTACAAAAGACGAGAAGGACAGAGCCTATGTCATCTTCGCTTCAACATGTTGGAACACCCCCCATTTTTTTTTTTGGCATGTTTTAGAATAATACGTTTCAATTCTCAGTTACGAGGGGAGGAAATGTGATATTTTTGATACTATTCGCCTTTTCTCTTTTTATTGGTATAAGTTTAGAGGCAAAAATGTATTAGCTGGACTGATTGGTTGAAATCGTCTTTATAATTGCTAGCTTCTTGCTAGTTCTTTTTTTTAATAATATGCCGCCGTTAAAAAAAGGGTCAATAGGCGATCTATGATAGTTTGAATGAAACGACTCGCATTGATGTTTAATAATATGGGTAAAAAAATGACACATAATGCAATTTAAGCTATAACCATGACATATTGCAGTAGTCCAAAATTAAAACTCTAACATACTGCTATACTAAATGGGTTAAAAAATGACATACTGCGTTGGAATGAACCAAATATTTTACAAATCATTACATGAGCATTGTTGATGCAAAAGTTAGGCTGGATCTGATTTGGCCCGAATAGGTAGTTATTCAGGCTAAGGGACCTTATTCTTGCACCAAGTGAATTTCGTTGAAGACTCCTGCACAAGGAATAAAGAACACGCGTTAACCTTGTCGTGGGAACGGATCCCACGATTAGCCTTCGGCGTGAGAGTAAGTATATGGTTTTTGGAGAGTAATCGAGTATGATTAGGGTTTTTAGTGATACCTCATTGATGATGATTGTTGATCCTTTTATAGGCCTCGTGCCCAATAGGGTTTCCCCATAATTCGGCCTAAGCCTTATCCGACAAAACCAGGATTAGGATTTGACATTATCTGGCTTTTACAACTCAGAGTATATCCCTTACATTATTTAGGGTTATCCATCCTGAAATAGCGCATAAATCAGTTGCATGCAGAATACAAACTCGTGGAGACCGTGCAACTATGAAAGCGCGTCAATCTCCGGCGACAGGTGTCCGTGATGCGCGACCATTGACTCACAATAGCTGGTCGTGATTCCGTGAATCGCGATACGGGTTAGCCACACAAGAAGTATGGGCATGTCCGGTCCGTACTTTACGTCTTCATGTTCCCCCCAGTTATAGGCGTGGCACGTGGCCAAGAGGTCGCGGCTAATAGGACTAAAGGTGAAGAATGAACGCACCTTTACTGTAACCGTCACAAGGACCACCCCCTAAAAAATCAGGACACTTTATCCGGAAGAAAACGTGGATAACTGGACAAAGGATGGGTAGTGTGTGGCCGGAGTGAGAGCTGTTTGAACTTCCTCTATATCACAAACACTTTCAAATAAAAAGTAGGTGACTCTCGCGTCATCATCTAACTAGGCACACAATATCGAGGTTGTTAGTATAAATAGGGCAAGCAATCACTATTGAAACTTTCACAGTTATCTAATTATTTCGCCATTTTCGCAACACAGCCGCACAAGCTCTTAAATCCTCGGATTCTCGTTACCACAGGTTAGTACCCCACGCCTTTTTAGCAAACTAGGTAAAAATGGGTAGGGACACCATACAACTCGAGGACGCTGTGTCAACCATATCTCAAGAGTATCTTTTAGAGTTCTCATCAAAGTACTTCATTCGGAAAACCTCGTACCAGAGCTTCATGGTCCCGGGGATCACATCATTGACTTCCCAGAGGGCAAGGTAGGCGTTTATACAAAAAAAATTAAGTTTGCAAACTTTCGCATCCCCATTTCGCAATTTCTCTTCGACATCCTTGGATACTACCAAATCCACCTTTCGCAACTATCGGTGATAGGTGCAGCGAAAGTAGCCATTTCGAAATCAACTGCCGTGTACTTAATATAATACCAAACGTGTGAAACCTATTCCATGTCTTTACGTTGTCGTAATAATCGGGTCTGGTGGATGTCTTTTAGCAAAAAGAGCCGGAAAAATTCCCCACAATGTATAATAAAACCACTTGACTTCTTAAATAAATTGGATCAACCGCTTCTTTGTAGTGGACGAGAGGTGTCCCCACCGTTGTGGCCTGGCGCACGGCTGCTACAAAAGATGATAAGCCAAAGGTAAATACCTACTCCGTGGTGGATGTGGCGACACTTGACACACACCGTACCCCGATCTAAAAACAACCGGAGGAGCTTTTATGTCTAGTGGGGTTAAGCCGAAACTTCTTCTTACGTGACGACGAGTACCCCATATTTCTAAATGACAACGACCAGAGCGTGGGTGTTTAAATTATTTTTCTTGTTTCCCACATAATATTAAACGTCCATATAGCTAACGTTTTACCTGTGCATTTGCAGAAATGGATTATGTTTCAATCTTATCATAAGCACCAAACACCTCAAGGTCATAGATGAGACCCGCCAACGAACTGCTCATGAGGTGCCACTACTGATAGCCACCGCGAGCCGTGTGATCCAAATGGTGGATGCGACTGAGCTCTTCACATCTTCGGGGACACCCTCTACCTTGGAGAGGTCCCCGCTGGACTTTTCAAATGAGGATGCACCCCCACCAGTAACACTTGGTTACTGAAGTTGGGGGTCATGGTCTACTGCAGCGGAACAAGAGATCCCCAGTGGGACAGTTGATACAGGGGCCACGGAGGCTGCCGTGGAACCCGATCTTGAAAAATAAGTAATTTCCATGGGGCCTACCATTAAAAAAGACGCCGACAGAGAGATGCGGGTGAGGGAGGATCTAACGCACCAGCCAAGGTGTTAAGGAAAGACCATGATGCCGCCCGTGTTGAGCACAACGCCCGCGGGGGGAAGTCACTGGCGGATATGAGTGTAGACACAGAGCCTGTCATCCAATGTTCTTAAGACACAGGCAGCTCCGTCGATAAGCAAAGTGGTCAGCGACCCGGTCCTCTTTTCGTATGCTAGCCGCAGCCTATCCCAAGCAAGTTGTCGCACAGTAAGTAACTTGCACCTTCGATTCACTGACCCGTTTAGGTTGCTTTTTTCGGCTATTATTATTTCAAGTACAGTTATGTTGACAACATATTTTTCAATTGTTCTGTGGATGCAGATCTTACAAGGTAGGAAGGAGTCTCGGAAACCAAGACTCCGATATAAATCTACCACCGGGATGTGGGGCTGCCAAATCAGTTGCCGCTAGATTACCCCGAGGCCTGCAGGATGTGGTGGATCACATAGTGCTACCGGGGTATTTCTCTAAGCTGCGCCACTTGCCTATTGATTAATTTTTAAGTCAATACAACATAAACCTGGCGAAGCAAGTGGCTATGGGCTCTCAGTTGAGGTTGAGATTCGAGCAGGAGGCCAAACTATTGAAGAAATCTGTGGCCTAGGTCTAGTTATCAGATGTATTTTTTCCTTCACGGGGGCGGCGCGTGACCGAGGATAGAGACCAGGGAGGAACATTATAAAAAGATTTGGAGGCCCAGTTTGTAGCTGAGATTAAAATGAAAAGCCGCGGAAGTCAAGAACTCGAAAGTGATAAGGAACTAGAGGATTTCGAATCGCTTTTTTCGGGACTTGAAGTTGTTAACGCCCACATTTCATCCCAGCAGGGTGTCCATGCTACAGCGTAAAGTAATGGGAGGAAAATAAAGATTCATGGCACGGCTTTTAAGGATTTTCAAGAAGCATGAGGATGAGCGGGTGAATGCTCGGTGTATGGAAATGGATGCACGGTTGGACGCATTGAGCGTTGATTTTGATGGGGAGTATTCCTCACATGTTGCCAGCAAATTATCGGTGTCGGTGGGTTTTTATTTATAATTGGGCACGGATTGCGTCCTTGCTGTCATGAAATTGTGCAAGTCACGGAAATTAAGAAGCTTTTGCAATGTTGTGTCTGCGGGGATAGACAAAGGGATTTGATGAGGGTTGTGAAATATGGCGTGGAGCATGGGAAAGCTGGTTTGGAGTTGACAGCTGTGGAGGCGTATGACCTTGAGGCCGACAATTAATATGTCGTTGCTCTTCATGATTTGAAAGACTTGAACTATCCCTTAATCGACGAGTTGGAGCAATTGAAGGATGCGCCTCTAAACGTCATCATGGCCTCCTTATATTTAGATAGCGACACCGGTGAGGATGCTTCTCAGTTTATCCGCGACCTCTGCCCAAGCTTTTCCCAGCTCAAGATTCCCGTGTATCCGGAGGTACGTGACACCTGGAACTCTTAGGTTGTAAAGAGGGATTATACTGGAAGCGCATCATTGCGGCAAAACATATGCCGTGGCGAGTAGAAGTTAGAAGAGAAAATGTGGTGGTATGCAGTACCCAATGGGGTCGGAACTGGGGGCGGCCTAACCTTATCAAATAACTGAAGTCACTAGTGGGTAACTGCTGTATTCATCCCTCACGTCACAATCCGCAACCGGTTCTCCCACTATAGGTTCCCACCATGCTAGGGTCTGATGGCATTCCATGGTGTCAGTCCTACGTTTAGCTCTCATAGCTTACAATCCTGCTAGAGGATGTGCGACTCCGATCGAAGACGAGGAATCTATACGGCTTCTTTAGGTCAATGTCCTTAACCTCGTATGTTTACTAGATTCGTAATAGTACCGCCTGTGGTACTTTAGGACAAAAAAAATTGGTAGTAATATGTACCGGTGTCGTGATTAAAAAACAATTTTAATTTTCAACACTTTATATTTTTGTGATTGCACGTATAGTGGCTTATATGCTCCATGGGAGTCTTTTCTTGTACATCTAACGTCTTAGGCACATGTAAATTAGGGAAAACGGAATTCGTGGCGCAGGGGTTGCAACCCTTCTTTACGTGGCAAGCAATTTATAAGGGTACTTATCCTATGAATATCTAGAGATAACCACAATATTGTGCTTTTATTATGTAATGACAAAATAATATGAATGGAAAAAAAATAAAACAAGATTTACTTTAAACAAATGTTTTCATTAAAAAGATGCGGGGTTAGCTAGACCCAGCAGAGTTTTATTCATATCCTAAAAAATAGAAAGGAAAATATACATGGATTTATTTTTTAAAGATCCTAGTTTCACGAACCCAATCCATGCGTGAGCCGTGGCTCAAAGATAACATTTCTTGAGGTTGGCGATGTTCCACGTCTGCGGAAGGACCGGTGCGTCCATAGACCTTAGCTTGTACGCTCCACCGCCTAGTACTTCTGTGACCTCGTAAGGTCCTTCCCTATTTGGTCCGAGCTTTCCTCCGTCCATGGCGTGGCTTGCCTCATTACTACGATAGACATAGTCCCCAGGCTTGAAAGTGACACTGGTTGAGCAGTTTATACACACGTATAAAACAATATACTTATAGAGAAATTAAGGAAATTCCCAAGTATCCCTTGGACAATTCCACTCACAAAGATATATATATAAAATACGTATATAAACCGGGCAGTATGATCACCAGGGTTCGTTTCCCCAATGACCTCGTTGCAATGGAAACTCGTTTAGTTTAGTCCCTGATATTGAATAAGAGAAGGGATATTTTTTGATTTATTATATACTAAATTTAAAAGCACTTAAACTAATTACGAACGTAAATAAAAATGCGACATCTAGAAACAAGTGCAATTTAAAAATTAATAAATGTAACTAGATTCCTAAAACCTAATTAATACTAAAGAAAATTTTATGAAAAAAGAAAAATATTTTTTTTAAAGGCTTTTGGGGATTTTTTATGAAATTTAAAACTATTTAATGGAAAATTTATTTCTAAAAATATAGAACTTAAACTAAAAATTCTATAGTATAAATATTTTTATAAGCAGAAAAAGCTGCTGAAATTTGATTTTATAAAAAAGCCCTAATTTTTATAGACATTTATAAAAAAACTAGTTTAACTAATTAAAATAAAAACCTAATTTTATTATTTAAAAAAACTATTTTTTATAAATCTTAACTAAGTAACCAAAACACATGGGTTGGAAATGACAAAAAGTAAAGACAAGGGTAGGCGGGCAAACATTTAAAGTTTTATCAAATACACAAAGTTTTGAATGATTGACTAGGAAACGTCCAGTGGACTAGGGACTTAACTAAAACTAACAAGTCAAATGGACAAAGGACAAACATTTAATAACACTAAGGACTAACGGTTGTAATTTTAACTAGGGACTATTATTAAACTTAACAAGGACTAACTGATAGTAAATTATAACTAACCTGGAAACTATTTAAAACAAGCAAATCAGGCCCCTGACTTAGCACTAACTTCCATCAACCTAGATCCTATTGATTTTAAAGCTTTTTTCACTGACTTTTTAAATAAATCTTTTATAAAAAACTTATACTACTAATTATTTAAATAAGCTGAATAAGCTTTATCAGCTGTTAAGTTCTAGAAGCCTTATATTCCACTCTTTTAAACTTCGTAAAGCAAGGCAAAACTAAAAGATTCATAGAATTTACTACTTAATATTATTCTTTAATCACATAAAGCAATTTCAACAGTTGTTTATCTCTTCAGAGACAGTTACACACAGATATGACATGACAAATAAAAGCAAATGCAAAACAATTAAGGTATACCTCAGCATGAACAGGAAAGATTACCAGCTTATTGTGAGCTTGTGGCTTATTCACATAAGCTCAGATTCAAACAAACACAACCTAATCTAGTCCTAATTGGTTGACCCTCAACCTCTAACCCCTTGATACTTAGCTGCCATCCAATTCCACGAGTATCAAGTCTTGATTAAATGAACAACAAACACAAACATAACTTTTTAGCAGAATTAAAATGAACACAAATTTATATGAAATACAACTTTCATTAAAACTGAGATTAAGGTTTCTTACAATACGAAACAATAATTGAAATTACATAAAAACTACTACTAACAACTTGAATCGAAAACAATTTAAAAAATAACTACTAAAAAATTAACTACTAAAAAATTACTCCCCCTCTCAACTGGAATGATGGGGGTTTTATACCCGAAGCCTTGAGTTCTCGATCCTTCTTCTCTCTTTCATCTCAGCCCTCCATCTCATCTCTCTCCTTGCAAGCCGTAGGATTAAATGTGTATTTACCCGGATCATGATGTGGATAGTGTGTTAGTTATGTGAGTGAGTACACACGTCACATCAACCAATGAGATTGCTTCTTTTTGCCAGGGTGGATTGAGGTAAGGGTTGATTGATAGTGATGGGTGGGTTAAGGAATGTGAGGGGATCATTAACCCCATGGTTAATTAGGGTGGAAGAGAGTGGTTAACGAACTAGGGTTTAGGGTGTTCATGAGTATTCGTGTGTGTGTGAGTGTTGTTTAATCCAAATTGGGGTAAATAGATGCACAGTAAATGTTAGAATGTGTATAAGTATCACCGGGTAGGATCGGGTTAGGGTTGGGTTAGGATCCGGGTAATTGGGGTTGGGCTTCTGGACCGTGATTGGTGGAGAGATGGTACCTGGTTATAAGTGGGTAGTTTGACCCCTCTTTTGACCCGCGCCTTTTTGTATTATGGATAATTACAATTCTGGCCCTTGTGTTTGGGCAAGCACAATATCAAGCTGTATAAACAATTTGGCAATTGCATATTTAGCCCTTGTGTTTATAAAAATTAATAGAGTTGGCTTGGTTGTATGTGTTTAACTGCTGTTGACTGAAGACGGCTAATTGAGGTATGATTTCTCTGGCTTTGGATTTGTGTTTCTCTTTAGATTCTTGATTAATAATCCGTTCTCGTCCTTTCGTTTCTGACTGATTCTGTGATATTTGACTTTATCCATACCTGCCCACACATTACACTCAAATACAAGCTAAAATTTTTGCCATTTTTTGCTCTGTTTTGGGATAAATTGGGCCTTTTTAAGCATAATTAAACTGATGTGCTATAGTTTTACAACATATCAAAATTCCCCAAACTAAACGATCGTGTGTCCTCTCGCAATATCACATGCCTTATAACCAAATACCTCAAAAAATTCAATAACTAAACCTTTGAAAAGTAGCAAAGAGTTTTGTTTAAGAGTATCACAAGTTATCAAATCACCTATTCCGACTTCCCATTTTTCTAAGAATTTTTTTCTCTTTTATGAATTTTTCTTGATTATTATCTACTCCTAACTTTAAAATTTATTTGTTTTTGTACATAATGAAATGTTCTGTCTATTACCCTCATTGGTACTTTTAGGTTCATAGACAAAAAGAACAATTTAAGCGTCTAAAAGATAACTTCATCATCCCCGAATTTTTCATTTTCCCATGCTAAGCTTTAAAAACAAGATCATCTGTTAATTACCAGTCCATGAAACTAACACAATCCATAAATAGTAATTGTGTAATTACTTTTCCTCCCGCAAATCCTACTTTTGTATTCTCAGGATATGTATTAAGTCAAATACCCAGAGGCTCTTTAAGGACTTTTGTTTCGATTTCTTATTACTTCCAATTATAAAGGTGATGGTAGTAAGACGCAATTATTAGCTCTTAGCACTTTTTCAAATAAGTTAATAGGCAAATCAAGAACAAAGTTCCACATCGCGTGCGAACCAAAATTGGCTTTTATTAGGCTACCTAAAGCAACGGCACCATTCATTGTCATATACCCTAAGGCTCTTTTAAGACAAGAATGGACCAATCTTATTGCACCATATACCCTTAGGTCTTTAAGGCACATAAGGATAAGGACAAAATTAAGCAAAATTATTATTCCTCAGTCCTTTAGTAGGATACAACTTCGGCCACGCCTCCGACAAGATGCAGCAACATATTTACGGACTTTTGGATTTATAATAAGTAAAACCGGTGCCTTTTATTCGAAGCCACATCGGATAGCGATTGTCGACAAGAGGTTATTCTACTTATTTGACACGGACCTCTACCTTATATGAAATCTCACAACATCGGCCACGCCTCCGACACGATTGTGAAGTAATTGGCAGAGATACTTATTTATTTTATTTTTAGTATTTTTAAGCCCAAATTATGTATTCCTGTGTGTACTCATCCTAATCACAAAGGAAACTAAAGAAAACTCTAAATTAGCTAATTATATAACCAAAAATCCAAATCTTGATTTATTAAAACATTTTATTTATAGAGGTGTAAACATGCTAATGAGGAGAAAGCCACAAAGTATACATTTGAGCTTGAAAGAAATCCAAACTATTCTACGTTTAATATAAATGATTATAAATAACACTTATTCATTTCTGTTCTTCACAAAAGAAATTTTGCAAATTCCTTAGACTTTATAAAATCCAACTCGGCATATTTAAAATCTACTTGAGATTAGCACAAGCTTTCATTTACTAACGATTCAAGTCTAGCATGTTTAAAGTCTATATGAGACTAGCACAAACTATCATCATTAATTGTTAAGGGAAAAAGCTAGAACTCAACACATTCAATCGGGTCAAAAATCACTTCTTATTCTTACCAGCGGAAAACCTACATTTTTGTCTTATTATTATTTTATTTTTTTTTTTTTTTTTTTTTTTTTTTTATTTAAAAATTTAAAATTTTTTCTATTTTTGTGGGAAAACCGGGTACGTGAGAAACACAATCAAATCGATAGATTCCCTTCCCCAAACTAAAACGAAACATTGTCCTCAATGTTTAAAGTCGGGTCTCTACGAAAATCTAAGCCGTTTATGAATTATGCAAAGATAAACGTGAATCGATAAGATGAAAGGATATCGGATCTCCCCAAACTAATTTCACACAAAGGATGAAAAGCTCGAGTAGAACGGGAAACAAATCAACCGGACACGAGAGGCTTCAAAGAATTTGTTGGGTCGATCCTACAAAAATCACAACAAACAAGCAACAAACATCGAGAAATCGGAAAGAGTACAAGCCTCTCTCAACACAACACATTAGATAATAGAAAATAGAGAGAAAATAGAAAGGATAAGCATGGGGTGAACTCCCACGAAGCGGCTTGTTTTTGGTCACCGAGTCGCAAGCTCGACTCGATCCCTGAATTAATTCGTCCTTAGGGAGAGCAAATAGAAAACTTTCATTGAACATACCACTGGCTTATGAAACGTGACGATGCCGGGGTCAAAAACAAAATTCTCACTCCTAAAGGAGAAAATCAAAGGTGATTCCTCGGGATAAGGGAAGTATGGAAGAAAAATCCAAATGATAAATGTGAAGGAATCGACATCTTCAACATTTAGAGGTAACGTCTTCTTGCTTTGGTAGAAATCTTCATTAAGCACAACATTCTTCATAACCAAATTGGGCTTAAAATTCAAACAATCATCCGGTGGTTCTGGCGAAGGCAGAAGAAATGACGGTTTGTTAAAAACTAAAAGAGTCCCAGAGGAAATGTTCTCTTTTAAATTCTCCTCCAATGTTACAAGATTTTTATCATGAATGGCATGATAAACTAGTATACCTGGTTTGAATACTTTGTCCTCGTTTCCGAGAGAATTCAAGGTAATACTAGCCGACAACTCCGCAGTGAAAGGCGAGTCGGAATCTAGCAAGGGAGGTGGTAAAATACTCGTTGTGATAAAGTCAAATGAAATAGGTAAGTCCTGTTTTAAATCCTTTGGTTTGGAAAAATGATCATTAAAATCAATTGGATTATCAAAAGTGATTCTAATTGGCATGACAATGGTATTGATTGGAACATCACTTGAAACTTTGTCTTCTTTTTCCTTGATTTCTTCAACTTCTTGAGGATGAGAAAGAGGTTTTGGTTTTTTATGTAAGAACGTTGCCAAGAGACAAATTATCTTTTTCCTAATCGCAATTCGATTCATCATTTTCCATACAAATCTGACCAACGAGAAAAACATCGGCGTCTTCCATGAACAAACCTTCTCTCCGGTGAGAGTAGGGGAAGTAGGATTGCTACTTGAAACTTCAAGGGTGGGAGGGAGGGTAAGATCAATTCCCGGTGGAATCGAATCTTTTTCAAGATAAGCTTCTAATTCACTTTCTTCCGGTGAAGTAAGTGTGAAGGAAGAAGAAGACTTAATCTTGACATCCTTATCGTTTTCTTCAAAGAGAGGATTCACGTTGCTAGATTTGAAATTATCATCGAATTCGAAAAGAGGATTTGAATAAATTTGAAACGTTTCTTCATGCAAGTCCTTCTTAAGAGTCAAATCATCATTACCCGGTGGTAATGAATCAAGAGGAGCAAGTTCATCGGCGAACTTCTCAAAATTATCACTAGTCTTCACCGGAGAAGAACTAGGAGGAAGAGTATTAGTGGTACTGCCACTAAACGGATCGTCTTTTGAAAAATCGATGATAGAAATGGCGTGAACAAAATTCTTATCCTTGTTTTTCTCAGATTTATCGGCATAGTAAACAAGTTCTTCCTTTCCTACTCTTAAAGTCAAAGTTTCTTCATACAAATCAATTAGAGCTTTTGCGGTGCGAAGGAAAGGTCTTCCTAAAATAATAGGCACTCTTGGGTCGGGTTCAAAATTAACCACCATCAATTACTGAAAAAATCGAATTCTGGAGAAGTAAGATCCAATCCTAAGCAATCTTGCTTTGGCGTCTTTCTTGTTGAAGAGGTATTTCAATGCGGAGTGGTCCGTGTAAACAACACTTTTGTTCATGATTAGATATGATCGAAACTTCTCAAAAGCGTAAACTACCGCAAGCATTTCTTTCTCGGTTGTTGTGTAGTTTGTTTCTGCTTCGGTCATTGTCTTACTTGCATAATGAATTGGTCGGAAATGCTTCTCAATCCTTTGCCCTAGAACCGCACCTATTGCATAATCACTTGCATCGCACATGATTTCAAAAGGTTGGTCCCAATTCGGAGCATAAATTGGAGCTTCGGTTAACTTCTTTTTTAATGTTTGAAAGGCTAGAATGCAATCTTCCGAGAAAATGAAAGGAGTGTTCTTCTCTAAGAGATGGGTCATGGGTCGAGAGATTTTGGAAAAGTCTTTGATAAATCTTCGATAGAATCCAGCATGCCCGAGAAAACTTCTGATTCCTTTGACGGTTGTTGGGTGAGGAAGCTTTGAAATTACATCAACTTTGGCCTTATCGACTTCAATTCCTTTTCTAGAGATCTTATGTCCTAAAACAATGCCTTCTTTAACCATGAAATGGCTCTTTTCCCAATTTAGTGCTAATTTGGTGTCTTCACACCTTTTGAGCATTTTGTCTAAATTGGCAAGACACGAGGAAAAAGAATCTCCAAAAACTAAAAAATCGTCCATAAAAACTTCCATTGTTTTTTCTATCATGTCGTGAAAAATGGCCATCATACAACGTTGAAAAGTTCCGGGTGCATTGCACAATTCCGAATGGCAATAACGACGGTAACGCGCAAAGTTCCGTATGGGCACGTGAAAGTAGTTTTCTCTTGATCTTTAGGGTCAATTGGGATTTGAAAATACCCCGAAAAACCATCTAAGAAACAATAAAATTCGTTGCCGGCTAAACGTTCTAGCATTTGGTCCATGAATGGTAACGGAAAATGGTCTTTACAAGTTGCTTCCCTGTCTTAACTTTCGATAGTCATGCAAACTCTCCCACTCGTACTAATCTTTAGGTACCAACCAGTTTTCTCGTTCTTGACACGGTCATACACCTTTTTTTAGGAACACAATGGACCGGACTAACCCATGGACTATCCAAATCGATAAATCAATCCTGTGTCAAGAAGTTTTCTACTTCTTTTTTGATGACGTCGTGGATTTTAGGATTAACCCTCCTTTGATGTTGGACTGAAGGTTCGTAATCATCTTCTAAATCATGGCCTCGGATATCAGAAAGTATTCCAAGCAAATGCTATGTTTTTCGTTTTTTAAAACGTTAATGAGTGAGGACTTATCATCTTAGCATCAAATCTTTTGAAATTATGACTGGACGCTTGTATTTTCCTCTAAAAAATTCATACTCGAGGCGGAGGTAACTCTTAAGTTCGACTTTCGGGAAGTTCAGTCTTTTCGTTTCCTAAGAAGTAGCAAATTCGATGACTGACTTCTTTGTTCAAACAACTTTAAGATCATTTTGAATTCCCGGTGAGTAATCTCCTTGGTTTGGGTGAGGTAATGGATCCACAATTGAGAGTGCATTAAGAATGAGAATGTCACCCTCAGAGGATCGTAGGACGTAGCATTGAACAACTGCGAAACTGGTTCAACATCGATGGCTATAAAAGCAAACGGCTTCTTCAAAGAGTAGAAAATCGCTTCATCAAAAAGAGTAAGTGACGGAGAGTGAAGTGAAACAAATCGGAAGCGTAGTACGAAGAAGGATTGTTTTGTAAGCTACGAATCGGACAATCCAAGAACTTCTTGGTGAAATAAATTTCACAGAAAAGTGACATCGATGAGAATCTACTTTCTTCACGATTCGAGATTGTTGATGAAATGGAAGGCGCATCACTACAATTAAGGGTAAATATTGACTTCTTCCTAGAGTAATCTCTCCTTTGTAAACTCGATTAAAGCAATGAGCCGTCCTAAATAAAGGGTCGCGCCATGTATCAACGGTACACGAGGATCGCTAAACAATCAAGCACAAACAAAGTCAGCAGGAAAGTAAAACTTTCCCAACTTTGACAAAAACATTTTCAGCATACACCGGTTGGTTTTGGAATATGTAAACGCTCGGCAAAACTCTATAAACCATTTTGTTCGGTAAGACCTGTAAATCCAAGCTTCTTCAAATGGAAATAGGCATGAGATTAATGCTAGCCCCTAAATCCGGCAGGGCTAGATAATTATCAAATCTGATAAATCAAAGAATTAAGAAACTCCGCCTGGGTCACCTATCATTTCCGGAAGCTTTTTAAGGACGACCGCTGCGCTATAATATTTCGTTCCAAACGGCATTTTGGGTCAATTTATTCGATCAACGTTGTCTTTGTTATTTAACATCTTTTTAAACATTGACACAAACTTTGGCATATGGATGAGAGCATCCGCAAAACTAAGCTCAAAATGAAGGTTTCGAAAGATTTCCATAAACTTTGAAGAAAGAATGTCATCTTTTTCACGAATCTTTTGTTTGTTGAGTCTCGACGGGTAAGGCAAATTAGGTTGGCTTTGTTTACAACGAAAAAGGTTTCTTTCTTTTCGATAGGTTTCTTTGTCTTTGGTTGTTCTTGGACCAATGGAGGAGTTTGGATGTCTTTTTCGTGCTCGGTATCTCCGTATCCTGTCGCCCTCACTTTCTTTTTCCACCACCGGCGGTGGAATCGGAGGTCCATCGTATGAAAAACAACACTACGATCGTAATGTGCCTTGGCTTTCGTTTCTTGGATTTGGATGGTATTGCTTGGTAAAGTACTGAACTTAAGTTGGTTGGTGTGATAGCATTGCATGAAACGATCATCATCTTTCTGATAAATCATCTTGTTTCGTTGAGAATCATTGTAAAACTCTTTGAAAATCATTCTGGTTCCCTGAAAATTATCCAACTTCTTTGTAAGTTATTCATATATTTGGCATCATTAGCCTTAGCATAACTTTCAAAAATCCTTTAAACATTCCTTGAACTTAAGCGGGAGGTAAAGCTTGATTAACCCAAAGTTTGATTTGTTGGTTTGGTTGTTATGTGGGGTTTTGATAACTTGATTTGTTTGTTTTGAATCGGTTTTTGATTAAAAGCTTGTTCCACGGTTTGCTTCGAATTGAAATGTTTCCCTTATAAATCGGTTTTGGTTTGTTTTGAACATTCAGGTTTAATTTGAAACCCGGTGGTTTTCTTTGACGTTGCTAAATGGAAGGTTGGTTTCTTTGAGAAAATTGCCACGGCGCCGATTTGTGAAATTGTTAGATGTTGTCAAGAAGAACGGGAAAATCATTTCCACCTTGAGTTAACGGACAATGGTTAAATTGTGATTCGATCCACATGTAACACATACTTCCCAACCGCTTTGACGGTGCGGGAGTAGTAACAACTAAAGCTTTCATTTCATTCATCATTTGTTTCATCTTAATATCACTTATCCTCGTGAGAAAGCGGGCTATTTGTTGACTATCCGAAGAATTATTAGAAGTGAAAATTAGAAAGAGACATGCCGTACTCACTCTTGAATCATTAGCACGACTTCTTGAGTAATGAACTTTTGACTTGCTTTCAATAATCGCTAATCCTTCTTGAGGCATCTTGTCTAAGAAATTGTTTATATTAAGATTATCTATTGGTTTTAGTATGGGGGTGGCAGTCTCACATTGAGGACAATGTTTAGTTCTAGTATGGGGGTATCTATCGATTTGATCTTACTTGCATTTGATTTGTCTTCACGTAACCCCATTTTGCCACTAAAAATACCAAAAATATGTGATTTTATGCCAAAATTAAAAAAAAAATCAAAAATAAAATAAGTGTTTTGACACAAATTTTTGACTTTCTGATGGTGAGAACAAGAATAAATTTTGACTTGATCGAGCATGTTGCGCTCTAGCTTGCCCCTTAACCTATATAAATGAAAGCTTTTGCTAGTCTTTTATACAAAAAGCTTTAAAACGCGAATTCTAGCTTAAAAAGCCAAGAGTTTGCAAGTTTCCATAATAGACTTTAAATATGCAAAGCTTGATTTTATTAGACTAAGCATTCGCGGATCTTTTTATTAAAGATTTTAAATTTGTGAAGAACGAAAAATGATAGAGTTTAATATAAGTTAGATGCTAAGCGTGGAGTAGTTGGATCTCTTTAGAGCTCATAGAGGTTAATTGTGGCTTTTTGCTCCCACCAGCTTAATAAACGTTATATAATTGTTAAATAAATAAAGTTGCTTTGGTTTTGCGATTCTTACTTTAAATCCCTTCGTAGAGATTCCTTCTGGTGAAATTAAGGTACACATCGAGGTTTTGTCAGTGTTGTAGGAAAATAGACTACCGATTCCTGACGGCTCGCTACCGTTGTCTAGGTAGTTAAAAGACCACAGGACTTGAAATTTGGCTATAATAATAATAATAATGTAATAAACCGAAGCCGAAATAAGACTTCTGGATCATGGTCGGCTCGCATACCGATGTGATAGTTTTCAAAAAGGTCGAGGATCTCCTGGTCGAAATAAGACTCCTGGATCATGGTCGGCTCGCATACCGATGTGACAGTTGTTTAAAGGACCGAGGGGAAATAATAATATTGCAATAATAATAATAATAAAGCCAAATTTCAACTCCGGGGTTATCTAAATAAAGCCTTCGTCTCTAGACTCGTAGTTGAGTTGTTTCGGATGAAATAAAAATGATAACCCCTAAATCATGCGAATTTAGAACTTTAATTTGGACCTTATTCTCACCATATCGTCTTTTTAGGAAATGATTTAAAACTAATTAGGGTTTAAACCGGGTTTACTTTATACGAATAATGACATAATTTATTTGTCACCAATAATAAAAATAAAATCTTTAGAGGATTTAGGAATAAGGGAGCGAAAAGTAGCTATAATATACTATAATATAATAATAATTCAAAGAGCAATTAAGAAAATTCCCTAAGGAAAATTCACTCTAAAAATATATATAATATAATATATAATACGTATATTTAACCGGATAAATATGTTCACCCGGGTCGTTTCCCCAACGACTAGTGAAATTGAAACCTCGTTTAAGCTTGGATTATGATTTGAATAAGAAAATAGATGATTTGATGATCTATGACTACTAAATAAAAAAACAACAAATAAAATTGAAAATTAAAGGCAAATTAAACAATTAAACAAATACGGAAAACAAATAAAACGCGACAATTAAGCAAATAGACTAAAATTAACCCCTAAAATTGCAAATTAAGTTTCTAAACCTAAATTAGGATAAAAGAAAATTTTAAGAAAAAGAAAAATATTTTTTTGATTATTTTTGAATTTTTTTATTAATTAAAAACTATTTAATTCTAATTAAATCCTAAAAATAAAAAGAAATAGAAAATAATTGAAATTATATTTTTCCTAAGTAAAATAAGTAAAAAGAAAATTTTAGAAAAAAGAATTACTATTTTTGGCTTTTTAGATTTAAAGATATGATTTTTCTAAAATTAAACCTAATTAAAAACTTTTAAAAGTAATAAAAATATTAAAAATATAATCCTAAAAATTTTATAAAAATTAAACTAAATAAAGAAAATATGCAGAAATTTAATAAAAATAAAAGCCCTAATTTTTACTTTTTATTTAAACCTTAATTAAACTAATTAAAAGCTAAACCCTAATTACTAATTTAAACTAATAAAAATTAATTAAACTAACTATTTAACTAACTAGGGACTAACTATGCAAATCCCTAAAGGACTAACAGGAAAGACTAACTAACTAACGGAGGGACTAACTGAGAAACTTTAAAGTTGCAAAACCAACCCCTGAGACCAAGCCCGACTTCAAACTAAGTCCTTTTTAGGCTTAAAAATAAGATGAAACTAAAAAGTGCTTTTCAGCAAAAACTTAAAGAAGCAAAGTTATAAAATAAGCTGAGGTGAACAATTTTAACAAAAACACTTAGGGCTGAAATCCACTAATAAGCTCTTAAAGAGCTTATCTTTAAGCTGATTACAGAAACAAGGGCTTTCCCTTTGTTTTTACTAATTAAGCTATAAAAAGCTCAAAATAAGTCCAAATTGCAAAACAAAAGATGTTCTAATTAGCTTATAACTTGCTTAAGCTAATTCAGAAAAGAAAATAGAGCTAGGAACTCTTTTAAGCTACTGAAAATGATCATGAAACAAGCAAACTCAGAGATTAAGCCAAATAGTACAAAAACCAATTAAGCTTAAAAGCTCAATAAGCAATTCTAGACTAAGAGCTTATGAGAACTTATGCAACTACTAATAAACTATCTATTTAAGCTATAAAAACAAATACCTTAAGCTAAAATTAACAATTTAAGAAACTACTTAATTACCTACTGTTTTTGTATTTTTGGCTGTTTAAGCTGTTTTTTAAAGCAAAAATTAAGCTAGCAAATAAGATTGGAAATGAAATTTAAATAAGCAGTGACAGGACTAAACCTATTAGGAAACTATAATATAACTAAAACTTAGCTTCTAGATCCTATAAATACTATCCTAAATTGAAGCTTAAAAATCAGCAGTACTTACTGATGTAAGTACTGCTGGTGCAATTGGTAATACCACAAAGACCAAAATGCAGCCAAACCTAAGAGCTTTTACTGCCTTAAACTCACTCAATTGAGTGAGTTAAGACCAAATTTAAGCACACACAAGCTAAAGGGAACCTAGAATAAGAATAAGCAATCCTAACTTTGAACTAAAAGTGCCCTGGTGCTGGAACCATCATAATAAACCATAACTTTTTGAAAAATGAAAATTAACCTTTGAAACCTCTTTGCCTAATGATTAATTAAGAAATCTAAGCTGACTTAAACAATTTTAAAAACTCACTTTGACTGAGAGAGGTCAAAGTAGCTTAAACCAAACACCCCTTTATACTCTTGACAGATTTGAAAAGGCTTTTGAAATTAAAATCTACTTATTAAAACTTAATTACCAGATGAAAAACAACTTTTAACTAACTTATTAAACATTAACTAACAACTGAATAAGCAAGCAATCTAAGATTTACACTACTTCCTACTATTTTTTTTTTGGTTTTTTTTATATAGATTAATTATGACAGAAATGAAAACTTAAGATTTTTTAACTACTTAATAAAAAACAAATGATCTAACTAATCTAATAAGCAATATTAAAGATATTTTAGCACAAATAAGCAACTATTATAAGCAAATAAGCATATTTAAGCATAGATAGTAAATAGATAATTATTGAAAGCAAAAACTTCAGGAAATTAAAGAGAAACTTACTAAGCCTCTAGCTAAACAAGAGGAACCAATTAAGGCAGCTACAAGCTCCCTAGCTTATTAATAAGCTAGGGTATAAGTCCATGGGGATCCTTCCTTTATAGATCCCCCTTCTATGAGCTAATAATCCAAAATGCAAAGCTGATTTATTCTTAAAGTAAAATTAGGTTCAGTTAAATTCCATCAAGAGCTTAGAGACACTTGAGGGTTGAGAAGAGCTTATTACAGCTTATTAAGACAGATTGAGCTTTTGAGTAAAAGGGCTTTGAGAGAATTTGAAAGGTAAACTCAGGATTTATTTAACCAAAGACATTCATTTCATTACATAAAAGAAGATTACATAATTCAAATTACAATAAGCAATAATTAAGCAAACCTAAATAATTATAAACTAGAAAAAGGAAAAATAAGGTAAAAGGTAAGTCTTGTGCGTGTGTGAGCTGAGGCCTTTTTATAGGCTGCCAAAGAAGCTTCTAGGCCTCCTGAATCCATCTCCTAGCCTTCAATCCGCACCCTTGATTCTTCTAATCATTGCCAAGTGATTTTGAGCCGTTTGATCATTTTGTGTGTATCTAAGGATCGCCAGCATGACATTCCATGATGTGACATGTTGTGCTATTTATGTGAGTGATTTGAGAGCAAAACCCATATATCTAGTGTGCTTCTCCATTGATGACGTGGCCTATGGCTTGAGTAGACCAATTAGGGTACTTGATGAGACTAATTTAGCCCATCCATTCGGTTTAAACTTTGGGAGATGGCATATTTAGCCCTTGTGGTTGGTAATAAAAGGTGTAGGTGTAAAAGGTAAGTTTAGGAAATAGCAAGAGTAGTCCCTGTGGTTTTATTAAAGGGTTATTGGGCTAAGGGATTAGGCTTTTGAGTCCGGGTGTGGTTATTAGGGTTTTTTCAGGCCCAATAAGGTTTCTTAGGCCCAATAATGGGTAAGGGGTTATTTTTGGACTTTTGTGAAACTTGGAGGGTAAAAATGGAATGTTTTTGGGTTTTGTCTTTTATTGGTTGACTTTTTGTTGACCATGTTGACTGGATTTGACTGCGGGTTTGACTTTTCTGGCTTCGGCTTTGATTCTTTGGCTTCTTTTTGTACTCTTCTGATTCTCGTGTCCGCGCTTGCCCGTTTTTGACTATTTTCTTGTGATTTTTGATATATCCGTACCTGCACACACAAAACACAAATACAAGCATATTTTTGCTATTTTGGGTTTAATTGGGCTATTTTAACCATAAATGGATATGTGTATTTTACACTTATCAGTAGGTCAGCAAACAAGAGATTGCAGGACCCCTACCCCCGTGACAAATGAGGGAATCTCGATGACTTGCTATGAATGTAGAGTCAGAGGACATTACAAGAGTAAATGTTTGAAATTGAAGAATCGGAGTGGAGGAAATTGGAATGGAGGAAGAGCTCATGGGAAAACATTTGTGATGGGGGAGGAGAAGCTCGCTAGGACCCTAATGTTGTTACAGGTACGTTTCTCCTCAATAATCGTTATGCTAATGTCTTATTTGATACGAGTGCCGATAGAAGTTTTGTGTCAATTGCTTTTAGTCCGCTTATTAATATTGCACAAACTGCCTTAGACACTAAGTATATCATTGAGTTGGCCGATGGAAAGTTAATAGGAGCCGATACCATAATTTGAGGGTGTACCTTATATTTACTAAACCACCCATTAAACATAGACTTATTACCGTAGAACTTGGAATTTTTGACGTCATCATAGGTATGGATTGGTTGTCAAAGTACCACGCAGTAATAATATACGACGAAAAGCTTGTTTGTATCCCTTATGGTAACGAAACCCTAACAATTCAAGGTGATAGAAGCGAGTCTAGCTTAAACATCATATCTTGCATCAAACCC
>BQNB010068344.1:2417-33872 GCA_026074375.1 Tanacetum coccineum
AAATTAACCCGAACAAAAAAAATGCCCCGTAATAACGCGCGAAAAAATAACGCCCGCAGCAACGCGCGGGTAATCTTTCCTTGTTAGTATGTTATTACATATAAGATATAAGACGCTATACTATGATTTACACTTTTTTAGTCTAAATGAACTTACAGATTAGTATTATATCACATGTGATATATCATGCATATTTCTCTACCCAAAAAAACTAGAAGAAAAAAAACTTTTATCGAAAGCATATAAAAGTGTCATCTTCTAAAAGATATTCAAATAATTGTCGTGATAATGTAATATGTTTTGTCTAACGATCAACGGTTTTTTAAATACATAATTTTTGAAAAAGAATGACGAGAATGAGTTTTAATTAAAAAAAAGGGAAGAGTTAGAGAATGTATTAAAGTGATTTCTTTATTTAATTAAAAATGAGTGGATAGAATTATTGTCTTAGTTTTCATATTTTTTTGTGTTCGCTGAAATAACAAGCCTCTTATTCAATAACATATATAATTAGATTTATATCTTTCTCAACGGTAACATTTTTTTAACAACAGCATGTACCATATATCTCAAAATAATAAGTTCACACCAAGGCGTCCAGCCAAGACTTTGAACTCACAACCTCTAATTGATGGAGAACTTAGATACTTAAAATGTCATTCATGACCAACTCAACTAGCCCAATTAGTTTCTTATTCAATAATATTTTTACTACCAATGTTGCAGTTAAGAAATAGATCGGTATAACATAGATACCGACCTATATATTTTAAAAACACGTTGCTAATAATCCAACAATTTTTTTTATGTCGGGTCATTATTTTTCATGCTCCAGCTATACTTCTTATAAAGGAGAGTTGTCTAATAGTTAAACAAGTTGAAACTGAAAACTCTATTTTAGGGACAATGAGTTGAAAAATTGAATGCCTCAAACAACTTAATTTGACGAGACTGGACAAATACTATTTATAAAAGGTTGAAAAGCAAAATGAGCTATCACATATGCACATTAATGCTGATCGGCTTACACCACGGGGCGAGCATGCATCAAACAAAAGTTGAAAATCTCTATAAAAGACACAAAAGAGCGGACACTTATCTACTTAACAACAATGCAAACATCTCTCTAAAAAAAACACACACCACACACCCAACAACTACACCTCCCACCCCTCGCTACACCACTCCGCGATTGCCCGCCTCACCACCAACACCCCAGCCGACCCCAACTGTAGCCTAAAAAATTTTTGAGGTTTTCTTTTAGATGTTCAATAGTAACTATATGCGCAGTCTTTTGAGATGTTTTTTGTTATAATATTGTAAGAACCACAAACTTCGTCAAAACATAATATTTTTTTTATTTTTTTGGTAACTCTCCAAGCATTATCAAAGCGAGGATAAAAATTTCAATTTACAGAATTTTTAGAATTTCGTAGGTATTTCTTTTAGATATAATAAAAGTTGTTTTTATGTAAATTTTATGCAAAAAATGTGATATAATTTCATCGCTAATTTCGTGTTTGTGTAATAGCTCCACCTTCACCGCTTTCCCTCTAGCCCCCCGTCTTCCCCCTTCTCCAGCCAGAAAGAAAGCTTTCGGCGCCACCGCTACAAGTTTTTCGTAGGTACACCGTAAGTTTTGTTATATTGACTAGTAATATTGGTAAATGGAAGTTGGTATAAAGTTTATGTTTGGTAAATGTTGTATAATTTTGCTTTTACAAATTTCAGTAGTGTAATGTTGTGAGACCAAAGTTTAGGTCTTGAAATATTTTGTATAAAGACGCATGTAATCTTTGAAATTTGAAATTTTATGAAAAAAATTTTTGAATTTCATTGGCACATACAAATATCCCCATAAAATTACATTATCTCTTCTACAAAATACAGGCCAATACAACATTGATACAGGAAACAAAATATAAATAGTAGTATGCTATAAGGAATTTCATCTACATATGATAATGGATAAGAACAGTAAACTAAGAATGTAAAGAAAGTATAAGAACCGTAATTGAAGATTGCTTATTCATAATTGATGAAGGTATTCAATTCAAACATAATATGACGGATTATTTTTCTAATTGTTTATAGAATAGGATTTGCAAATGCCTTAACAACAGACACCGCAAGAAAAAGTTGTAATTACACCAATATTTTTAGAATAAGGCTTATATACACACAATACACACAACGATGAAAAACTCAAAAACGTACAATAAGTGTTGTCTATTTTTGGAATGACCTTAATTCCCTTGAAATATTTCTTACAGTCAATTGTCCCCTTTGAAAAATAATGCACTGGCTTAGGAGTAACATAATGCAGCGCAGATCTTAACTTTCTTTTTTACAAATTTCTGAATACACAGTTGTGTGTTCCCCCCATGCCTATATTAACAACCCTAATATGTTTCCTAATAGTTCTGTCTCCTGGATACAGGCCTTCTTTGATATATGTTACGACAATTTTGGTTTGAGCTCGACCTCTTGTTCCGCATCGTACAACCACAATAAGCCATTACAATTCTCTTTTTTGCAGTCCCCCCACTACTTTTCTGCAATTACAGTTTGATACTTTCTCCCCACGTTCCTATTTGCGAACGTACAAAACCCAACAACGTGAACGACCAATTTGCGCATATCGTGATTCGCTCGGCCGCGATGCCTTCCTGCCCCCCGGCCACTATTGCGCAGGGTACTTCGTCTATAAAGGAAAAAGGCTTCATTCTTAATTTTCCCATGTTTCACTTTGGATTTAATGCCAGAAATTTTAATAATATAGTTTTGTGAATTTGACAACACATTGAAATGGGCAAATTTTTCCAACTTTATTAACTGGAATAGTCTCTTAATACAAGTTTCATGGACAGAAAAGCGCATAATGTTAAAAAACTTTCTCAAAAATGAAAGGAGCTTTAATTAAGTGTGCATTAGAAAAAGAAAGGTAGGCTACCGGTTTACACCACCAGGCTCCCAAACCCCGGCCGCCCAGTGCACCGGGTTACCGGTGTCACCGGTTTGATCACCCGGTCAACACTGTTCCTTACCCCAAATATGGATGACCTTTAAAAATGGAAGGATTAAATAATTCTGGTAGCTAAAAGGAAGCGGTGGCTCTAGTAGTTCACCCCGATTTAGAACCACCAGGTCAACCCGGTCTTGTAAATCGAACCCCCGGCCGAGTGCATCAGGTTTCCGGTTCAACCCGGTTCGCATCATACCACACCACGGGTCTCACCTTCAAAAAATAAAATTTATACATAGATCGAAAAAACCGGTATGCAGCGGCACCTTCACAAACCCACCGCATACTTAAATCGGAGTGTGGCGAAACAATATAAAAAACGCGGTTTAAATTTTCCTCAGCGTTTCCTCTTTCGTCAATAACCAAGTTGAAACACCCGGGGTCTAACACCGGGTGTTCGAAACATCATATGTTTATAAAGCGACCAACCACCAGTCATACTTTTAACAAGTAGTTGTTGCTATCAAAAGCACAAACGGTTAGTTGTCGAGCACTCACATCTTATTCTTACCGCTGAAGGTCGCGCAAGTGACAGCGCGGTATCTCGTCATTAGTATTGTAAGGTCCTTGTTTATTGTTTAGTTTATCTTGGATTCAGTATAAATGACTTAAATTGATTATAAAAATGAATTACTAGTGGCCTTAGCGCAAGTTCAAACCTGTGGCCACACCGTCTTAAGAGGTTCTCTTGTCTAAACACGGAACCGATTGGCAACAGATGTAGGTCATATACTCACCGAAGCTGTATAGAGTGACTCATACTTTATTAAAAAGGGGAACGTGGTCCATAAATGCATTAATATGCAAACGCCCGCCGACCGCGGTGTATTTCCAGACGGGTCGTACCCGTCCAAGTTTTTTTAATGATTCTTTTCTCCTTTTTTTTATCTTTCTTTTTACATTTCTTTTTTCGACCGCCCCCAGCAAAGCCCTACCGCGCGAGAGATGCGACCAAAATCAAGAAACAACGTGAAACCCCGTAACCATACCATCAATGGCAAAAGTTCAACCCACACAAGACACTCTTGCCATTGTAGCTTGGTAAAACTTTGGAAATATTTACTCAGCAAAATTTCACCACAATCAGAGCCCTGATTCGTGACATGTATCCCCTTGAACCCATCTACACCCCGGTACTCACTACCTAACTCACATCGCCTTCTCGTGAACAGCGTCTTTCTCACCAATTATTAAAAAATCACATCTCATGCCTCACCACACATCTCTCCACACTGCTAAAACACACACAAAAGCAGACACTCCTCTCTTTTGGTTACAAGGCACACGTTTCGCACACGAACAAAAAAAAAACCACACACAACAACAAACCACAGAGGGCTTCATATATATTTCAATATAGAGTACTGTTCGATTCGTTCTGCACATGCGTATAAGGTCACATTAATGAGATTTCGTGAGATCAGAAAGGTACATTTTAAATTACTTTTGACTACTAAGCAGTGTTGGTAAATTCGTCGTTTTGGGCAATACTTGTCTTTTAAGAAATCAGCTGGTATGCAATATTCGGGCTAGTGATTCAAATCAGGTGTGTTTTGTGGTTTATGATGGAGTTTGGAGTATTGACTTCTGAAATGTTGAATCTGATTTTTAGGTTAGTTGTAAGCATGGTTTGCTGTAATGGAATCATTTTGATTTGGACTTTTATCCAGTACGCTGAAATGAGCCAATATCCATACACACCTTCTTATTTTGGGTATTGTAAATGGACGTAGACCAATTAATTAAAATACCAACAACTGAAGACGATGAATGTTACGGGATCGATGACTTAGACGAAACGACCAACGAAGAAGCTCAGGAATTGCTGACAAATAAAGAGCCCGACTCGTTTTTATCAAAGGGACTAGAAAAATTAATTGATCAATAAGATTTAGAATGATGTAAATCTACCAGTAGCAATGATAAGAATGGGTCTGATTCAGAAAACTCGATACGGCATATCGATTCTATCAATACGCCGTATCCAGTTACACAAGGAACTTCAAATGGCGATAATGTTAAAGGTGAATGATTGTATGTCCGAACACACTATATATATAATATAATATATAAGGATATAAAATCAATAATAGTATAGTTAGTATTTTCCGTCAGGTTCGAGTAACAAACTTTTAACCAAAGTTGTCTCAAAAACCTCTCGGGTCGTTTTCCCTAGACGAAGTGTGAATTGAAAATCGGTTAAGTCCGTGATCGCGCGTTTTGAATGGTTTAAAATGATTTTGATTTGGGTTCCTAAATCCTTATTGACAAATTGATTAAGTAAATAAAATCATAAAAACGAGCAAAGCAATTCAAACAATTAAACAAGTAAAGCATTAAACAAAAATGAGTATTTAAAACGAGACAAATAAGCAAGCATAATAAATTCAATTTTAAAATTGCAAACTTCTAAAAATAAATCCTACATTAAAATAAATTATTATTTTTTATATTATTATTATTATTTTTTTTATTATTATTATTATTTTTTAAATTAAAAAAAAACTTTAATCTAAATAAATTTCGCAAATTAATAATCTTTAATCATATTTTAAATCCGCACTAATTTCTAAACACTAAATGAGCAAATAAATCAATTAACTAAACATGGCAAGCGTTATAACATCAAAAGATAAAAATAAGTCTACACTAAGCATGTCAAAAATCAAATAGGCAAACATATTATAAAACGATAAAATAAATCTACACTAATTAATTGAAAAAAGATAGAAAGTGGAACCGAATTGGAGACCCGCAATTAAACGAATACCACCCGATTTATTTAGCTAAAAAAAATAATCAAATTCGGTCTAGCTAAATAAACCCATAAGCTCCGCGCCTCATGAGTTGACTGGAACCAAAGTCAAGACATAAAAGAAATTCATACTGTTAATGAAACAATTAATACAATTGTAACATCACAAAATAATACTAGTAGGCCCAATATTTAATGTGATTTAATTCAATCTATTTAACAAAAACGCAGGCCTAAGAGACGAATGACCCAATCTAGTAACACTAATGCAATTCGTAGCCCAAACAGGAAGAAGGGAAATGGCCCAAATTTTAGACTAGATCAGATTAAGTGATAACAACTAAAACAAGTTACACAAGTTTTTTAAGCTAATCTTTTATTCTTAATAAACCAACTAAACCGAATAAGCAAAAATACCAGATGTTAACAAAACATCTTATCCAAAAATAAGCAATGATAACAGCTAAGATTGAACTTTTTAATTATTTCGACTTAATGAAACTTAATATGCTTAAAACAAAGTTGAATTTCTAAATCCGAACATATACTACTCGATATGCCATCTCAAATCTTAATAAAAACTAGTAGATTTCATTCGTACCATCATAAATAAATCTAAACCACAAAGAAGAGATCTAAAACTAACAAATTAACAATAAGCTAACATAATTCAAAGCTAAATCTAACCAATCAATAAGCAAGTACAAAGCAGATTTGAAGAGTAATGAATAAGCTAATGAGCTTATTCACTATTTTCGAACCTAAAAGCTAGAACGAACTAATAAGCTAACCGTATAAGCTCAAAATGAATGAATAAGATATTATGAATCTTATTCGATCTATGAAAGAGAGCTTTATAGAAAACTTAAAGATCTTATAAACGAAAATAGGCTAGGTCCAAGCTTATACTAGCTTATTACATTCAATCGAGCTTAAAAAACGAAGGAGATGCGATCAAATAAGCTGGCTTATAGGATAAGATCTGATGGTTTTTTAGAAGATTCGAAAGAATAAGCTACGTAAATAAGCTGTAGTAGCTTATTAGTTAATAAGTTAAGTAGGAAATAAAAGGAACAATAAGCTAAAGATTACTTTCATTAATCAACTTTAAATCTTGTTACAAATATCCTATGAGCTAAAAATAACAGCTGTTACAATAAGCTAGAAATTCAAAATAAGCTAAAACATCAAAAATAAGCTAAAACTAAACTAGAAAAAAAAAACTTTTATATAACTAAATCCTAATGACCCCAAAGTGTGAGGGAACTGTGATTTATAGCAAAATGAAGGAGGGGGGTCCATTTTTGAAATTTTGATCAACGATTGCATGCTATTTAAGCCATCATTGGCTTGGTGCGTGTATCCCCCGGATCGAGTATTTGCAGAAAGGACCCTTCCCGTGTATTGGGAGGCCACGTGTCCTTCTCTTATGCTTTAACCGAACGTACTCCTTTCCATCGTTTGATCAAATTTGCTACAAAATGAATTGAATTATATCTCTTGCATGACACGTGCTCTTATTTTATTTGGTTATTCCTTCATAGTGCGCTGTCATGTGCATTTTTTTGAATTAATTTGCCTTTCACGTGACCTGACATCACAATGGCCCAAACAAGAATTCATTTTATAACTTTGGAATAAAAAATGAACTTGGGCTTTATTTGTTGGGCTAAGATAGTTTCGGCTGGCCCAACCCATTAAATGGGTTACGGGCTGGCCCAATAAAATCCGAAGGCACCGTTGGACTCGTTTTCTTGCTCTCTTTTCATTCTCGTTCTCGGTTTTATCGTTTTTGCCTTTGTTTTTATCCATTTCTTTAATATCCGTACCTGCACATACACAAACACAAAAAAAGCAAATATTTGCAATTTTTTATTAGTTTTTGGTCTTTTGAGTTTGTTTCTTGTAAAAGTATGTATTAAAATAGCGAATACCAAAATTCCCCCATACTAAAGTAGTGCCGTGTCCTAACGCAATGTAATAAATACGTGCTTTAAACTAGAAATTCCAATCCCCCCAAACTAATCACCTTGAAAAGTAGCAAAGTGCTCATCTAAAGGAATTAAGGAATCAATAGTTAAGAAACGCCCCATTTTTTCCATTTCCTACATTTTTTTCCTTTTTTTTTTACTTTTCATAACTTTTCATACTTCACACTTCTTAACATTGTTTTTTTATTATTCTTTGATAAAAACGTAGGATCAATAGAACAAGCAAAATAAATTCACGACCCCAACTTTCACTTTTTTCATGCTAAGCTTAAAAACGAGATCATTGTCAAATACAAGTCATGATACTAACACTACTCATAAATACTAATTGTGTACTTACTTTTCTTCCCGCAAATCCTAAGTTTGTATCTCAAGATTTTACTTAAGTCGTATACCCGAAGGCTCTTTAAGACTTGTTTCGATACTAATTTAATCCAAAAATAAAGCAGGACGGTTGAAAATAAAATTTAGCTTCCACCCCTATCCTTGAAAACCGATGAAGTGAACGAAATTTGGCTTTTGTTGCTTTTGCCTTAATTCATGTCATATACCCTAAGGCTCTTTAAGACATAAATCAAGTAATATTATTAACACCATATACCCTTAGGCTCTTTAAGGTGAAAATAATTAAGCAGCATAATCACTAATTTTATAAGTACCATATACCCTAAGGCTCTTTAAGTACAATAATTTCGATGTATTCTGTATTACTTATGCCATATACCCTTAGGCTCTTTAAGGCAAAAAGTAATAAAATGATTAACTCTACTCATACCATATACCCTAAGGCTCTTTAAGGTATAAGTAAAGCAATAAACATGTGATGCATATAATAAGCCAAAATTCGAATCATCGACTTCCAAATCAAAGGGAAGTTACTAAAAATTAAATTGAACCGGACAACCTTATTTATTAAACATTTATGCATATAAGTGAAACAAGCTAATGGGAGAAAAAGCCACAATTAATACTTATGAGCTTGAAAGAGATCCAACTACTCTACGTTTAATATCATGACTTATAATTAACACTCTCATTTCTCGTCTTCCATTTAAAATCGTCTACGAAAGAGACCGCGGAATGCTTAGCCAGCAATTAAGAATCGGCACTATAAACAAGTCATCATAGACTGGCAACAACTCAACTCTAAGAAACGAGCTCGGCATAATGAGGTTAAATAGCCTACATAAGACTAGCAACAAACACTATTTAAAATATGTTAAAGAGGAAAAGCTAAGGTAAAAATAACCGGTTGATCAAAGTTTATTTCTTGTTCTCACCTGTTATTTGTGTCAACACTTATTTCATTATTTAATCCAACAATCATCACTTCTTTTATTATTATCATGCACAAATTTTAATTTGGCTATTTTCACATAAATCACATATTTTTTGTGGAAAAACGGGTTACGTGAGAACAACGGTCTGCATGTATAATCAAATCGATAGATTCTCCCCCATACTAAAACTACACATTGTCCTTAATGTGAGACTGTCACCCCCATACTAATTTCAAAGCATAAATCTGATATAAAGAGGTTAATCGATAAGATTAGGATATTTGATTCCTTAAATGAAGCTGAGGATAAGAAGCTTGAATGTATGAATGGACAAAACCATGAGCACGAGAGTCTTCAAAATCCGGGTATCCTGGACATAAAACCACAAAACAACAAAACATGAAACACGAGAAAGGAAAAGGCGAGCCCCCTCACATTAATTGTTAGAAAATAGATAAAAAGATAGAAACACTTGTTTTTGTTAACCGAGTCACGAGCTTGACTCGACCCCGAATTAAGTTGTCCATGGGGAAGCAAATGGAAAAGAAAATCTCAATCGGGCTTTCATTAATGTTTGGATAAACATTTAAAGTACATGAAAGTTTCATCCCGATGAGATACCACCGGCTCTAAGTGGAGATGCCGGGGTCAAAAATAGTGTCTTCATTCCCGGTGAAGAGAAGTGAAAGAGAATCTTTAGGGTAGGTGAGAAATGGAAGAAAAGTTTGAATGACAAATGTGAAGGAATCATCATCTTCAACATTTTAAGAAAAATCAATCTCACCTCCCCCTGGGTCAAAACATTCTTCTTCATTAAGCTCATCAAAATTGTTAATCATAGGCGCATTGGGTTAAAAATTTAAGTAAATCTCAACATCCGATGGTTCCGGAGGAGGACGCGGAAATGACGGATAAAGATCAAAGTGGAATGATTCAAACTCAGGAAGCTCCAAAAGAGGGTCATTTGAATTATCAGAAATAACAACGCTAGTCAACCCTCCCTGATCGGGTTCAATCTCAAAAAGAAATGAATCATATTCGGGAAGAGAGTTATTAGCATGAGTAGTGGTACTGTCACTTCTTGTCTCTTCCGTATGATCGCTAAAAGTCTCAAATTCGGGTAAAGAATTATCCAAATAAGAAAAAGAAGTATCGGGACCCTCAAAGAACAATCACTAATCCGTTTGACTGGATAGTGAAATGATGAGGAAGACTTGAGCAACAAGATCAGGAGTAGGGACTTGTCTATCAAAGATTTGATTTAGTAATAAGACTGACCGTTAAAAATAATTCTCACGAAGGAATAACGGTCTTGGATTTGAAGAATATCTTCTAAGTCAAATTCTTTCTCTTCTTGATCAACATCATTCACCTCCTCTAAGCTAACGTACTCGATGTCCTCAAAATCATCGTCATCACTTGAAGTACCATCATCGTTGGAATCGGATAAAATTTCAGAATGATCGCTCAAAGCATCAAAAGTGGAAGAATCTTCACCAACGGGCACATCACACGTATCGTCGGAAATACCCTTGGACTCACTTGGGATTGGGACAAGGTTCTCAACACTAGGAATAGTGTCAAGATGCTCATCCTCCATACTTAGAGAGTTATCGGGCTCCTCGGGTGTGATTGTTTTAGGCTTGCTATATATAATAGTATACTCATCATCATCGTCAAAGAAAATAGTAGGACGATTCCAGCTTGGACAATTAATATATTCTGATAGCTCCTCACTAATATTTGGCACATCTTCAAGGAGTTTACCCATTAATTCTTGAATATCCTCTTGTTGATATTGCTCATCATAAGCAGCCATTATTACTTAGACCAAAAATAAAACTAAGGAAGGCCCAATGAAAATTTATACAAACCAAATGCAGGAGCAATAGAAAATAAGGACCAATGAAATCATTTGACAAAACGCAAGCCACATATATGAATTCTTCAAACCAAACGAACGAACATTAGACAAGTCTATTCAGAGCACCAATTAGTATTCAGAATAAGCCGCAAGAATTCAAACAACTTAATTAGATAAACATCGAGTAATCAAATAAGTTGACAAGTCCACACGTAAATGAGACAAACTTAAGTCAATTAAGCTCTAGTAATTTTTACGAGACAAATCATTAATAATCAATGAAACGTAGCAATCAGTTTTTAAACCAAGAAGATTAGACATATTAAATCATCTTTTCTCATTAAACATAAGAACTAAAAGACTCAAAACCAAATCAATAAGCTAAAACGATTAAGAACAAGATCTAAACTTAATCTACCAAATAACCCAACACAAAATCAAAATAAGCACAAAAAATCAATTAATAAGCAAATGAAAAACAGCATCTAGGAGTTAAACGAATCTATAAACACTTAAACTTTCCAAATGATAAGTCGAATAAGCATATAAGCTTACAAAAGTATTGTTGTGGAAAACTTGGTGAAGTTAGAGGAAAATTATTATCGAAGTTTTGATCGAAACATGGGTTCTGATTGTAAACAAACGGAACTTGTGGTAAACAATCGTAACCAAAATGAGCATCGTTTTCACATAACTCACAAATATTCGTCTCGTACTGGGGTTGTGGAGGGTAGTCGGAAAAATTGAGAGAATTCGGATTTGTATCATATTGACAATGAAAACAATTTCCTCCATAACGCATATTTTCACACCTTTCGCAATTACATAGTCAACAAATCGAACCGTCTAAAGGACCTCCACACCCGTAGCAACTAGGTTGGTAATATGATGACATGTTGAAGAATTAAACGATAAGAGGATAGAGAAGAAAATAATTAAACGGATAAGAGGATAAAAAAGAATATTTTTAGCTTTTTCAAATAATACATAAGAAAATAAAAATAAGAAAATATTTTTATTTCACCGAATAATCAACAAACTTAGGGTAACTCCCTTAAGTGAAATTCACAAAAGAGGTGCGCCTTTTTCGTAAGTGACACAAGACGGTTACTTTTGTTTTTTTTATGGTATTTTTGATTATTTAATATATATACACAAAAATTGAGAAAATAGAATAACTAAAGTTTACACGAAAAGATTTCGGGTTTCGGGTTGATCAAAAACGCGAAAAATGTAAATTATACGCTAAAACGTAAAAATAAGTATCGGTAGTGATCGTAATCTACGAAACACTTAGAAAATATAAAATAATGCATATAATATCTAGACTAGTCAAAATCCGAAGTCGGAACGCGTCCGATGACGTTTTTTAGATTTACGCGGGTTAACTTCCCGGTAAACTGTCAGATTTAAACGTAACGTATAAAAGTCAAATAAGGGAAGTTTCTTCAGGCTCGAAACACAAACAATCTCGTAAAAATGCTACATTCTCCCCGCAGCGGCGCCAATGATAAACTTCCAAAAGCGTGTCGTAATAATAGTAATAGTAATATCCGCGTTCAGATAAAGACAATTACTTAGAGAAAAAAATAGTCTATCTTCCGATTCGTTCCACGGCGAGAAGATGAAGATTGAAATTCATGAAATGTTTTCGTTGGTGCTTGAATGACAAATATTTTGGTTTTGGTTTTAAACTATTTTTATACTAAAAATTAAACTAATATTAATTCTAAGATTAAAAACTAAAAGATTATACTAAAATTGATATAAATGACAAATATGCTTGCTAAGTGACGTGAAATGTTCCTTAAGTGCGGGCTTAGGTTTAATGAATTAAAATCCTTAGAAAACAAGTTGCAAGAAATTAAATGACAAGTAAAGTAAAATGCTTTTTTAAAATAAATGACAAGTATTTAAATTGCATTAAAAGTAAATGACGGTATGTAAATTGACTATTAATTTTTAAACCTTTTTAAAACCGCACTTAAATTCTAAATCACTAATCACTTAGCAACCACAAGTTAAACCTACTTCACTACCATAGACAAATAAACAAATAAGCTAACATTTTATAAAATAACTAATTAAATCTACACTAATTAATTGAAAAAGGATAGAAAATGTAATCAAATTGAAGTGCCGCAAATAAACGATAACCACTCGATCTTATAAACTTAATAAACAAATAAATTTATCACTTTTAAGCTCTACTTCACTAATTAGCAAATAAAGGTGTCAACTTTATCTACTAGTTATTTTCGTAAAAACTATAAAGATTAAAACTTTATCTATTTATCAACCTTATAAGACCCTTAAGCTCCGGCCTTAGATGTAGAAGGATGGAATAAGAAATAAGACATGAAAAGTTAAGACAAAACAAGCTAATAAGATGAAAACTTTTTAGAAAAATAAGCTATTTTGGAAACTAATTTTTGTAAAAATAAAACTAGATTAAATCTATATATATAAAAAAACTACTTTTGAAATAAAAACTAGATTAAGTTAAAAAGCTATCAAGGCTTTTTCGAAGAACGGATGAAGACTCTAAAGCTTTATAAATAAGCACTTCTCAAAAAAGCTACAAATAACCCCCCCCTTTCCGAAATAAGCCCTAGCTTAATAAGCTATAACAAAAACTAGTAAAGTTTAGAACTTTATGGCTAAATAAGCTAAATAATAAGCTCTCAAAGATAAAGGTGCTCAAGACTTAATGAATAAGTCGAGTAGGAGACTCATGACACCTTTTTTAGCATTCGAATCGAGCTTAATCAAACAATAAGCATTTTTGAAAAAGTAAAGACAAGAAAAGAGAAAAAAATGAGATAAGCAAAAGCTATTTTAGAATCTATTCTAAAGACAATAAGCTAAAAGATGAAAACTTTAGATCTAAATCTACCTGAAACTAAGATGTTCAATCAAGTGAACTTGGATCGGGTATATTTAAAGATTTAGATCTAAGTAAAATAAGATAGAATTAAAAAGCAACAAACTTAATGCTAGAAAATAAACTAAAAATATAAGATCTGTTATTTTTAGATCTAGTCCACCCTAAACTAAGGTGTTTAATCAAAGTAACACGACGGGTTATGATTAAGGATTAGAACTATATATAAAAAATAATCTTGAATAATATAAAGCAATCAAAAAATAAGCTAAAATAAGCACACACCGAAAAGCTAAAAATCGAAAAAAAAAAAAATAAGCTAGTCTAAGATAACTATTTAAGTATCTTATTAGAATATAAGCTTAAGAGATAGGACCAAAAATAAGCTATAAGCATGAGCCTTATTTGGAATAAGCAAAAGAAAAGAACGAAGAAGCAGAAGTAAACATAAAAAGGAATAAGCATTAAGAAATATAAGCCATTTCATAACCACAACACCTAAACATCTTCATTAATAAGCTCAAAATCTTCATTACAACAAGCTAAATAAGCTATAAAAGCTTTTACAATAAGCTAAAAAGTATACTATACTACTCCTAAATCTACACCTACTACTATGAAAAAATAAAAATAAAAAACTAACTCTCCCAAATGACTGAGCGTTCCAATTTATAGCCCAAATGGCTTGGGGCATTTTGACTTCAGGTCCATTTTGACGCATTGTTAGTGCAAGGTGAGGGACATTTTCATCATATCAGCCTACCCGTTGTATTATACAGCTTACCTCGTACGCCCAGCTGGAACCACCAATGGAGAGATGCTACCCGTGTGCTTCTAGAAACACAATCGTACCAACAACCTCGTATTGCTACAGTACCTCGTATACGTGTATAGTACCTCGTACTCCAATCATTTGAATGCCACGTGTCACCACCTGAGTGGTGCCACGTGGTGTAATTACTGTTCCGGGACCGTCACCGGACTACTACCGGACCACCGGTCAACGGTGGCCAACGGCGTCTATACCCCTTGGTTTTCAAGTCATTGACGACGTCGATAAATGCACTATTTATTTTTAGCGTTGTACGCGTTTGCTTGTAATTTCATGAATTAAGTTTAAATCGTGTAAGCTAAAAATTAGCGTTCAATGTAAACGGGCATCAAACAATTAAATGTTTACATCAAGCAAGGGTTATATAATTATTTTGAGGATAATTATTAACTTTGTTCATTTTATTTTTATCGGATACGTAAAGTGTATACGTTTCGCGATAAATTGCGTTTAGGCACTCCCGGAACCACAAAAACTTTTCTACGCTTCAACAAATACCCACTTTTATACCCAATACACAAAATTACATAAATATATCATGTATATCTTTATTATTTCCGAAAATCTTGTATCCTATACAAGATTATACATGAAAAATGAGATAAGTCTTACACCTTTGGTCAAATCACACCATACCTCATTATGGCAAGACCATACCTTCCATACTTTGACTCCTAGACCATGCCTACCATACCTTGGCCATCCCTAGGACTTCCTTATGTTCCCTTGACTCATTATACATCTTATATACATGCACATAGCTAGCAAGTAACTTATACATCACCAACACTTAAAGAAATCAAACCAAAACCTCCCTTTTTCTTCTATAGAGCTCACGGCTCAATAAGCCATCTCAAGCAAACCCATACAAATTTTTCTACAATCCATACACTTCTATATACACATATTCTAAGATGTACTAAGGCATTTGCAAGCATTGGTTAACCATATTCAAGTAATAATCAAGAAAAAGGAAGCTAGGGTTTAGTGAAGGAAGCAAGGATTATTAAGTGCAATCTTTTTTTTGTGGCTAAACAAGGGTTTAGTACTTATACATCATCATAATCATTCTTCATAAGGTCCATTTAAACTCTTTATGTTGCTATAACTTTCATTATTATGCATATGATATTTCTATTTAGCTTAAATCACCATTTAGGTTTTATTCATGAAAATGAAGTTTATATTTGAAATGATCATTTTACACACTTATATATATGTTATGCTATTACTTACATCATGTTAAAAAGGATGAGAAAATGTTGTATCATATTGTTTTGGTGTAAACATGATTATGGATTAATTAGGGTTTTCATAGTTTCATAATATGTTTCAACTTAAAGAAATACATAAGACATGTTAATATTGATTGTGGACTTTTAATCATGTTAATAGAACACTAAAATAAGGTCATATGGAAAGAAATACACTTGTACCAATTGGAGTATGTATAAAAAGATTAATGACAAAACTAGTAAATTAGAGATTTCTTAAGTAAAGTTATTCAATGTAATAAGTATTATCATGGATTAGTTAGACTAGTAACTTGACACCTAAGGACTATTATGGACAAGTTAAGAGATATAATAAGAGAAGATATTATAATAACAAGATATAAGAGACTGTGTAAAAAATACAAAAGTGGTAAAGTATAAAGAAAAGATCAAAAATGGACTTAACAAACAAGCATAAACATTCTGTCCCAAATTCGAATTTTTACATACTCATTTTATATTTTTATAAGATAATACATTTCACGACGATTCCGAAAAAGTAAGAAACTTGTCAAACGGATTAATAACGAAAAAGTTACGTTAAAAACAAGTTATACGTTAATAAACGAAGTCGTAAGTAAATTTTTATAAAAACATTTTTATAAAAATTATAAACAGCAAGGGTTGATATTTTTAACAAATAATACACATTTTTAGGATTCCAAAATGATAAGAATCGTAATTTTTCAATTAATAACGAACGAGTTATGAATTTTGCGAGTTTACGACAATTAATACTTTTATAAAACTATTTTTATAAAAGTTACTATTCATGACAGAAAGTTATATTTTTGTAAACCTCATAAAAATATAGAACTTTCAAATACGAGAACGTCCTCGAAAGAATCGTTAAAAACGGAGCTATAACGAATAAAATACGACATTTACGGGTTTTACGACGACGAATACGATTTTTATAAAACTCACGTCTGATGTGAACAGTAAAAGTTACTGTTCACCAGTAGGTCCGAAATTCAAAAATGTCAATTTATGATAACTCGTCTTGATACGAAAAGATGGGCATAAGAAACGCGAGAATCGGGTTTAAAACGCGAAAGTTACGCCAGTTTTGCTAAAACGATAATTATAAACGTTTTAACTTCTTAAACCCAATTTTACCAAAACCATTAGTTGGTGATTGAGCTATATAGAATGTTATGTGGTTATCAAAGTACTATATTACTAGGGAGTTTCATAATGAGGCCTCTTCGGATGGCGTTTCGACGAGTTGTTGGATTTACGATTTAAAGTGTCCTAACTCCTCGAACGTCATGTCATGACCTCTTTAATTATGATAGCCCAACGATAAACGATATAATCTATAGGATAACATTCAAAGTTTTCAATTAAAGTACCGGTAACTTATACGAACCGTATGATAATTTAGGGTTCATCGATCTTTACGTGACGCATTATCTGCGATATTTAGGATTATCAGACTCGAGGTGAGTTCATAGCCCCAACGTTTTACATGCTTTTGTTTTCCAAAGTTTTTGGGGTGAAAAACGCTGCAATGTTTTACTACTAGTACACAAGTGGTTAATGTTTTATATATGATTACATGTTGCCTAAGTAGCGATAACCAATCTGAGCCATTATCATGAACTGTTAATTACCTAGTCGCGAATGTTATGAAAAGATCTATTGGTTTTGACAACCCCGGTTCAGGTGATTAGCTATCACCAGATGAAACGACAGTATACCAAGTCGAATATAGGATGTTGCGGTTAGAACATCACCAACGGCAATCGGCCATTAATTAGGCATCCATACCAGTCAAGCATCAGTGTCATGAGCTTAGAGCAACGTAATTACATTTATATGATATCTGCATCTGTTGCATTATCATACACTTGGGAAATCTTGTGGTCCTACAATATATGATTTATCAAACCTATGAATTCACCAACATTATTGTTGACGTTTTAAAGCAATGTTTTTCAGGGGATCAATAAGCACGAGGTGCGATGGATACATTGGTGGTTTTGATTTGGATGTCATGCATTAAAGATTTTATCACATTTCATTTTGTTATCTGTCATGGGCTGAAAATCTTTGTATTTTGATCAAGTGAACAAGTTAAGCTTCGGGCTTATGTAACAATTACTTTGTTAAATCCAATGTATCATTTTCAAACGACTTTTTGGTCGTTCTATATATATCTTGTGTTATTGATCTGAGAAGTAACACGCCCCGGACCCTTATTCCGCTGCGACCCAATTTGGGGGTGTTACATAAATTATCATCTTTTTCACGGAGCTTTTGTTTGTTAGCTCTTAAAGGGTAAGGTATAGATGGTTTAGGCTTAGGAGCAACAACGGGCTCATCAATTGGAGTTTGAGTTTGGACTACCGGAGGTTGGATGTTTTCGGTACTCGGTTGCACCGTATCCTTTGTCACCTCAGGTTCCGGTTCCATCACCTTGGGAAGAGGAGAGAGAGGAGGTGGAATTGGAGGTCCATCATAAGAAATACCACTTTGGGTGGTGATTGATTTCAAGTCACCTCTCAGGTTAACAACGGTGTTTCTAGGAAGTGAACCTGAACCCGAAGAAGAAGTGGTATTCATTGAAGAAAACTAGTCATCATATTCTTAAGCTCTTGGTTTTGTTGTGACATATCATCCCTTAATTCCTTCTTCATATTACTAATTTGGTTTTGCATAGCTCGCATATTAGCTTCGTTGACCTTCATGTAGTTTGATAACTCATTCGAAGTTCCAACATGAGCTTGCTGAATCGGAGCTTGATAATTGTTATTTCCTTGATTGAAGTTCTGCCCTCTTTGTTGATTGAATCCTTGATTGTTCGGAGCTTGATAATTCCTTTGATTGTACTGGGTTTGATTATTTTGCAAGTTCGGTTGAACAAAACCCGGTGGTCGAATTTGGTTAGCTACACTCTAAGGACGGTATCCGGTATTTCCCTGATTGTAGTTTACTACGGCTGCTGAAACATATCTTTGAATATTATCTTGATATTCCGAAAAAGCGTTGCCATCGGTGGCAAGACATTGGTGGTAAGGATGCGGGCCACCACAAGTAACACAAATTTCCTCAACCGCTTTCACGGAAGCTGGAGGAGCAGATTTCTGAAGAAGCATAGCCTTAACGGCGTCGGCAAGAGAGGCAATCTCAGGAAAATGAGGGGTAGAAGAAGAAGGAACATTCGTACTCACTTTTAAAACAACCGGTTTGTTCCGTGAGTTGCGAACTTTCAATTTGTTTTCAATAATTGTCAAAGCATCTCGAGGAGTTTTATTCAAAAGATTACCACCGGCAGCGGCATTCAAAGAATCTTGATCGATTAGGGTTAAAGCATTGTAGAATGTATCAAGTTGATGCAATTCCATAAACCGTGATGTGGGCATGCACGAAGGATATCCTTAAAATGGTCCCATGCCTCACAAAATGATTCATCAAAACGTTGTTGAAAATTCGTAATTTCATTTCGGAGATTTGTAGTTTTTGAAGGAGGAAAGAATTGGTTAATTGGAAACAAGATCTTCCCAAGTAAGAATAGAACGAGGGGGTTCTTTTTCGAGCCAAATCCGGGCCGCCCCCTCGATAGGAAATGGAAAAGGCATAAGCTTAATTGATGAATTAGGCACTTCTTTATACTTAATCATGGAAGTAATCTTGTTAAACCAACGAATGTGAGCATGATGATCTTCTTTCTCAAATCCGTAAAATTGTTTTGAAGTTACAAGATTTAGAAGACCATGTTTAAGTTCAAAATTCTCCGCGAGAATAGCGGGATTAACGATAGCATCTCCTTAACCCTCAGTGGGTGCTTGGAGTAATTCCGCCATAGTACATTGATCGACCATCGTAACTACGGAAGTCTCTTCAAGAGAAAACAGTTCGACTCTTTGCTTGGAGCGTCTACGATTACGACGTTTCAGAGTCGTGGAAGATTGGACAATTAAATTCGATGAAGAGCGAGTGCGCATGCACTAAAAATAAAATAAGAGAAATAAAAAGAAAAATATTTTTGTAACCGATAATCGAACAACTGTACGGCAGCTCTCTAGAAAACGCACAAAGAAGCGGAGGAGCGGGTAAGCGCGAAGCGTTTTAAAAACCTTCTCCTTTCGGGCCGAAGATCGTAGGATCAAACCTCTTTATACCTCTCTTATAGTTTGTAATCTAAAGGTGAGCCAATTTCACAAGTGACACAACAGTTGTTTTTCATTTTTTTTGGTATTTTTGAATACTTTAGGAAAAGTATTTTTGGTTTTTCTAATAAATCTTCGATAATAAATCGAGAAAAATAAAATATTTTGGTATTTTTTTTAGTTTTATATAAAAGAAAATAACAAAACGATAACTTCACGAGGAAAGGTCTTCAAAACACTAATCTTTAAACTTCAACTCGATATTCGTTTCACACCTCCCCAGCAACGACGCCAAAAATTTGATACTTTAACTTATAGTATATATAATAAATACTTAATATATATAACTAAAACTAAAATATCAAATAATAGTAAGAGAAAGTATTCCGTAAGGTTTTTAAGAAAATAACTTTTAACCAAAGTAAAATTCAAAACCTCTTGGGTCATAGTCCCAACGAAGTGTGAATGGAGAATCGTGGTTAAGTTTGTGTTCGCGCGATTTGAATGATTAAAGATTTGGTTTTGATTCTATTTCTACTAATGCAAAAAACAAATAAAGGCAAGCACAATTAAAGCAATTAAAAATTTAAACTAAAAACGTGACTTAAAAACCTAAATTATCAAATTTTAACCCTAAAAATGCAAATTTAATTTCTAAAGGTCCTAAATGATTAAAAATAATTTTAGAAAAAAGAATTATATTTTTTTGACTTTTATTTAATTTTTTATGAATTAAAAACAGATTTAATCTAAAAATATTATAAAAAGTATTAAACTAATTTATAAAAATCTAAAAAAATTAATAAAAGTACTTTGAACAATCTAAAACTTAGGAAAAATAAAATGGGTTCACCAGCTTATTTTAATAAGCTGGAAATAAGCCCAAAAGGGCTGAAAGGCTAAAATGGAAAACACCCCTTATATACCAAATGCCCCAAGAGTCTAACAGAAAAGACCCAAGGGCGCAGATGGTAGAGGTGTGTGTGTTAAAGTGTTGGTGAGTTAAGGTTGAGGTCTCGGGTTCGAAACTGAGACTTCCCTATACTCCCAACATTTTTATTTTGCAAAAGTTTTTTTATTAAAAAGCTAAATAGGACTTAAATAAGCAACTTTTGTGAAGACACTTTTTATAAAAACTTAAAATAAGCTAGAAATAAGCTATGTAAAGTGACAGATTCACTTAAAAGGCTTTTAAGCTTTAACACTTAACTGTTTTTACACATAAGCCTTAATAAGCTCAAACTTAGTCCAAATAAGCTACAAGGACCTTAATCCAAACTTAATAAGCAAATCTAAATCCAGAATAAGCAATTCCAATAAGCCATAAGCTCAGAAATCCAAATTAGCTTTTTGCTAAAACTGATATCAAAACAGCCTAAGAAGGCACATTTAAGCTACTTAAGCTAGAAACCCAATAAGCTAATGTCTAAAACCTAAAAAGAGATTAATTCACTACTACAAGCTATAATAATAAGCAAAAATTAAGCACTATAGAATACTAATAAGCTAGAAATAAGCCACTTAAAATGACAGATTTGGTTTTTAAGCTAAATGACTATTTGCTAAAACTGTTTGGCTCTTTAGACTTAACAAGCAAATGGAAAAGCAAATGAGCTACAAACAGATTAAGCTAATAACACAATTAAGCAAAGAAATAAGCTAAACATTAAAGGAAATAAGCTAAAAAAGGGAAAAGAAAATGGCAGACTACCCTATTGATATTTGGCTTTTTGAAAAGAATAAGAGATTTGCAGCTTATTTTAAAGGCTTAAAAAGCAAAATTTAAAGCTAAAACCTAAAAACAGATGAAGATCATGACTCAATAAGAAAATTTAAACTAAACTTAGCAATTAAGACCTATAAATAAGCTAGAAATCTAATTTTAAAGTGACTGCAAAAACTTGACTCAGTTTGACCTTTTTGAGTTAAATGCTATTTGCAGCCTAAATTTAAGCTAGTATAAGCTATTTTAAGTTTCTAAAAAGCACAAACAGATTAAGCTTGTAGGCCAATAAGCTTGTGTTGTCAATTTCAGATTCTAAAACATCTATTAACTAACCTAAATTTGAAGATCAAAAACTGACTTTAAGATTTTTTTAAAACTGTCTTGAACTACTTCTTGACAGAATGATAAGAAAACTCACAAGACAATTGCACACTTAACCAATTCTAATTTACAGCATTTAGAAACAAAATAGAAGCATAAATAAGACCTCAAAACAACTTTTAAGCAAAAATTAAATATAAGCAATTTAAGAAAGAAAAATTACCACAGATTTAGAGAATTTGCAGCTAAAACCTTAAAATTGATTTTGATACTTTAAAAACTCTTTAAAACAGATTCTAAGACCACTAATAAGCCTATTAAATTTGGCTAAAAAGCTAGAGTGAGGTCAAATAGTGGTAACCATAGTTACCAATGCTTGTGCCAAACACACCTTAATAATACCCAAATCCATTTTAAAGCTTAAACAGTTTATGACAAACATCAATTTTTGAAAACAGATTAATAACTAAGTAATATAAGAACAAATAAGCAAATTTCAACCACTAATAAGCACTAGGTAATAAGCAAACCAAATAAGCAGTTTTAAGCTAAGCTTGACAGATTTAATGAAAACTTAGACAAATGAGATTCAATCAAAAATCAAGAAACAATAAGTAATAACAATCATTATTAAGCAAAAATAAGCAGAGATAAGCACTAAAATAAGCAGTAAATAAGCTAAAATATGAAAAGTGAAAACTTACAAAGCCTTTTGCTCAAAACAAGAACATAAATGCTCTTAAGAGCTTATCAACAAGCTATAGCTTGTTTGAAAACAAGCTAGTGAGGTCACAACTAAGAAAAATTACTAGTCATATTATAGCCGATGGAGGAGGGTTTCTAAGTCTTCATGTGTTTTTTTTTTTCTGTGAGAGATTGGGGCTTGCTCTCACACAGACTTCAATCTTAGCCATTGATTCCACCTTGTGCTTCTTTAAGCCTCATCTCAGCCTTGATTTTGATTCATGTTCCACTATCATATCCAAGTTATAATATGATTGCCAGCGTGGTTTTGTCCTTTGGGAGAATGGGTTAGTGGGGTGTGAGTGGGTTTTGTCAGGATTTGCAGGGTAGAAGGAAAGGGACGGGTGAATAGTGTTTTTGGCGAGAAAGTGTTTTAGGGGTATATTTGTTTTACTGGGTAAAAGGGTTAACGGGGTTAAGGGTTAGGGACTTATAGTGTAAAGTGTTGGGGTCTATGGTGCAAGGGTTAGGGAACTATCTGTGTTAGTCCCTAAAGGGACTATTGTGTAACAGTTTAAAGGATCTATGGTTGGGCTCTGTGGGCTTTGGTTATTAAACTTTGGCCATGATTTAATTAAATGGATTTTGGGCTTTTTATCAAATAAATAAACACTTTGTGGTCTGACCCGACCCATTAAGTGGGGTATGGGTTGCCCAATAAGATGTTTATGTCCTCGGCTTTGGCCTTTCACGCTCTTTTTCTATTTCTGTGCTGGTTTGTTGGTTTTGGCTTCTTTTTTTGTTCTTTGTGAATATCCGTTACATGCCACATCATAAATCACAAAACACACAAATACAATGCATTTTTGGTATAATTTGGTCATTTTAGGCACGTTTTTATTAGGTAAAGGTATGTGTAATTAAGCCCACATACCCAATGAATCAAAAGTGATTCACTTACGAAACTCAAGACTCTCTCAACACCCGGTTAAACCGTAATTGTTTTACGCAAAATAGTCAACCGAATTCAACTTCACAGCTTTCTCCAAGAAAAATGACAAAATCAAAAGACTTCGATATAAAATCATAATATTTTATAATACTTAACCGAGGAGTATCCGTCTAACCCCCTTAAAGGAATTTTGCCCTCGAAATCAACTTAAATTTCTATTAATTATAATCTTACACAGAAAATTCATTCCTCTAACTCAACACACTGGTCCTCTACCAAATTGGTCTCTTCAAACTGGGTTTCTTTTGATTCCCCTAAAGACCTAGCTCTAATGTTTGGCTCTTACATTCTCTCATGATCTATCCAGATCCGTTTAGCATAACTGTATAGTCTTTCTATATCTCCTCAATTCGGAGTTTCTCTCTATCAAATCTCATACTACCCAAACAATCTCAATACTACCAATCTCGTATTCATATTTCTCTCCTTTAAAGACTGGTCCATGTTTTAATTTACTACATCTACTCATGCCTCTCTGAGTAATCCTACGTGGTTGAGTACTCTAGGTTCCACTTTCCTAGAAAGGCCATGACATCATTTAAAATTTCACCATTCCTTTAAAGAAGATGGTTGGATTTGACCTCACGATGTTCTACTTAACCACTTAACCTTCTACCGCCTTAGTAAAATCGGAAAAATCAAATATGTTTCAAGTTCACGAAAAACTAATGGGAATGTGTACCCATGCCCGTAAAATAACGCGGACATGCGTAGGCATCTGTGCTCGTAAGCACGGAACATATCTATCTATCCAGGATAAAATAAGAATACTACTATTCATTACTCCTCTCAAAATTTCCGTACAAATCATCCTTCTACCATAATAACTATGACTTCCATAAGAGTTAACTACCGACTGATAATAATTAGTTCATATCTATTACAAATCAACTACCTACTTAGATCCGACACTAACTGATGCTACTAAGTTTAATGTTATACAAAAATCCAAATCAACGTCTACACATCCTACTACTCCTCTCTAGACTTATGTCTCCTCTCCATTCTGGCAACACGATCTGCCAAATCCAATCGCTCACGCCTTTCCTCAGAAAGTTGCATCCTTAAATCATGGTTCTCCCTCTGAATATCATATATAGCATGCCACAGAGCTGCTCTCTAGGCATCAGTCTGACCTACCCATGCCTCTAATGCAAACACCGGCCTCCATATAGCACTAAATGTCACTGTAGCTCTCTCCTGCTCCCGCTCTAACCTCCTAAACATATACCTCTGCGAAAAGATCTCATCTCTAACTGCCCCTGACCTAGTATACAACTCCCTCAAATCCCTGTCATAACCCTCGAACAAAGTAGGTGGTAGTGCATCCAAACGCTGTGTGTGATCCGGGAGTATGCTCTTGATTGTGTCGTTGTGTAGGTGTTATTTTATGTATCAAGTTTTACTATTTATTTTATGCCGAATATACCTAAAAACAACACTTTAACGGGCAATCTACCCGATCAATTGTAGTTTCGTTGGTAAGTAGGGTGTCGATCACTAAGAGCGAGACTGTTTATTCCTAATTCTATCAGTATTTTTTGTTATCTAAGTTAAACTAAAACTAATGCAAAAAGGGGGGTTTTAGCCTGAGAGACTGGCACGGTTTTATGTATTAACCTAAGGTTTTGATGACAAGTAAAGCAATAAACACACACAGAAGAATAACAAAATGATAGAGAAGCGGTCAAGAACTAATGTAAGGAAAACGTATCAACCATGAATAATCCGATAAAACACAGGTTTGTTTATTTAGTGCAATGATTGACTTATCTCGAAGGGCATATCATTCCTAGACTTAGGCGGTAACTATCTAAGACTAGACATGCTAAATTCTTTCATAATTAAAACGCATCCGCATAAAGCAAGCATTTGTTGATTATAATCTACTTAGGATATTTAATAACTGGTGCTCTTAATAATCCCTAGCTCATGGGAGGACTTTTACCACTTATGCTTAAAGGCTCTTTATTATCTAGTAGTCACTTTCGTGTCCTTACAATGGAATAAGGAACGTACTTGTTGATACCAAGGTCAACCTTATGGATCAACTAGATCACTAAACTAAAGGTAAGGATAGGTCAATATTTGTGATCCTATGATTCTAGATATATAAATTGCAATATGGAGAGCTATCCCGTACTCTTAGCCTACGCCCAAACAACACCGAAGTTGCAGCGCATTAAATTTGTAGGACTAGACCTAGTTGAATGATAGGTCGCATACTTATGAGAACTATCTGATATCTAGTTAAGCTACAGGCGATATCCTTAGATACGGATTGAACGCATATTAAAGCACATAAACGAGTATCATGCGATAAACATAATCAACAATCAACGATAAATTAAGCAATCGATATAAACAAACAAACTTAAATCTTAATAAACCATGGCTTGATCCTAAAGGCTTTCGATGATAGTCATTGTAAAAATACATACAGTTTTCATATATGAACGATTAAAGAAAAGAAACCTTAACCGAATGCGTATTGGGTTGCGCGAAGATTACAAGAGTTTTCCTATGATCTTGAGGCTCTTTTATGACCTTCTATGCTCCTTTATTCGTCTCTTGGTTGACTTGGTGGTTTAGGGATTCACTTGTATACCTAAAACTGAGTTTAGGGTCTTCTATTTATAGCGTCTGGAAACAGGTCGATATGCCGTATCGGGCGATGTGGGATACGGCGTATTGGGGATTTCTTGGAGTAAGGATCACGTTTGATATCTTCCAGAATCTTCATATATAATAAATCTTTGATACGGCGTATAGAGGCTTCTGGATACGGCGTATTGGGTCTTCAATCCTTCGTGATTATCTGTGAAGTGCGTAGGCACGATATGCGTATCTTCTGATGGATCGACGTATTGATGGTAAACAGTTCCTTCTAACATTGATCAAAGTATTATATACGGCGTATCGTTGATGTGGATACGGCGTATTCTTCAAAGTCAGGCAATGGTCTTTTTATTCGTCAAAGTCTTGGATACGTCGTATAGGTCTAGAATAATATGGCGTATTTGCTGTCAGATCAATAGACTTTCTCAAACTCTTCGTTATGCTCCAAAATGCGTGCCTTTTAGCATAACTTTACAAAGTACTCCATAATTACTGTAAATAACAACTTTAAGCAATTAAGTACCAATTCATGCAATAATTATACAAAGTGGGTAAGAATCATGGGATAAATGATGCTATAAAAGTGATGTTATTTGATGTCATTAAATAATCCCCCCACTTGAATCCTCTTGTCCTGATGTAGCCTTTAGACGTTTACAAAAAATGCATCCCTAAGAATTTTTCTGTTTAAGCATTTATTTGATCTATTACAAGTATAAACCAAACACCTCACGATAGGTAGATGAATAACATCAAATCCACTCGACTAAATCTATGTTGTAACATGTAACTAATTTCACTCAATTGTCGGTCGTGACGAGTATTCTATCATAGGCTTGGCAAATGATACACATCTCCACCACTAGAGCTAAGGAGTAATAAGTTTATAAAGGTAAAATGGGTTTTTGTTATAAGGCTTAGGGTTGATTACTCTAACTAATCTTTATCATACCAATATTCCAGGAGGGCGACAAGACCACAATACTACCCGAACGACGGGATTTACACATGTGACTGCTCACCCTCCCACCTCGAGATAAGCTAAAGAGTAGGATAGTAGAGTAATATTGGGTATGATTCTATCCTTCTTCTAACTTTCACCCAATAGTAAATAAATCACCAAGGCAGCTGAGACTGCATACATGGCCGTAACGAACGGATAGACATGCATGATCGATCACATCGCTCATTCGCGTAAATATCCATGGTAATGAGTAGGAAGGGAATTAATTTGTTGTTAAACATAAAAATTACGAAACAAATAGACTAAGTCTAAGATATAGTTTCTAGATCTTTTTCACCGGACCGTTACTATGATAAAAGGCACAAATATTTACAAACATCTTGATCATTGATAAGAAACAACAACCTAAGTTGGCGTTCCTGTAATGGTCAACTTCCCAATCATCCCATACTTTACAAACTTTTACAAGACAAGTGGCGATATCTTCCACTTTATACAATACTTTACATCGTTGACTTCATGAGACGTATCAATGAATGATCGATCCTTCGTATGATTCCTTTGGTAATTGCGAAACGATTATCTTCAAATTTTCATCTCTTTTTTGTTGTGATTTTTTTTAATTTTTTCGATTTTTTTTGATCTAACTATATACGAAACTCAGAGTAGTTTCACCATCTTCATGATCATAATAATTCCGGATAAATTCTTCGTAATTCTTTATTCTTGACGTACCATTAATTGCGATGGTAGTAAAAATACATGAGTTTGGACTATTTATTACATTCATCATTTGCGTTTTGCAAATTTCTTCCAACGTACCAAAATAGAAAATTGGACACAAGACCAGGAAATACAAACTTTACAATTTAAGCACTAGCAACTGTAAAAATAAACTTAATCCAACAGGGTTTGGATAGGGTGTATAGGGTGTAACGAAATAAAAACAAGTTGGTGTAATTCCTTTGGTTTGGCTTTACGGGTTGTTCTTGGGTATCTTTTCCTCTTATAGTAGAGTAAACAAAGGGTTTATATGAGAGTTAACTAACCAGTGTAGTTAGTTAATAAACAACATGTATAGGCTTTTTGGGTGTAATCCTAAAAATTTACCAATTTAAACAAGTTACTCCATCTAAATCCATAGTACTCATCATTGTGATCTCGAGTGATATACCAAGCCAAGTTCTAAAGTCTACAACATCACCGGCACACTCATATTTTTGTGGAATTTGGGTAAACATTTAGAAACGGATAAGGTTAAATCCTCACAATATCTAATAAGGGTTGTTGTGTGCGGGTTATGTAACAAGTAATTTCACAAAAGTATGCTTGATTTTTTTTAAATTTAAGCATAAATTAAGCATTTTAGTGTGAAAAATAGGACAAGTATCATTCTAATTTCCCATCCCCCTACTTGAATTATACAATGTCCTCGTTGTATAGATAAAACATTAAAAATGGAAATTAAAGAATTAGAATGAGAAACTCCCCTGATATTTTGCTTGGTAGATTCTCCAAGTTGAGTTTATGAGCAAGAAATGTGTGTGGAAAAGGGGTTGGAATCCTAGCCTGAAACAGCACACACATAATTCTAGGAAAATATGAGTCACCAAATTATTTTTGTTCAGAAGCTTCCTATATTAAGCATAAGAAAACAAGTGTAATTTCTTTCTCCGTGTATTCGTGGTTAGACTTGAAATAAAATCTAAAACATACAGGAAGTCGATACGCCGTATCCATACCTCAGGATACGTCGTATTCGTTTAACGAATACGCCGTATCGGCTGTGCTGAAAATAAAGACTAGATAACGTCCAGAAGGTCATACGCCGTATCCATGGGGTCTTAGATATGCCGTTTATAGGAAGTCTGGAAGATAAGTCTGATAAAAAATTGAAAATTACGTTTGGGTTGGTCTCCCTGGCAAAGACTTTTGTTTACAGAAAAGTCTTTAAGTTAGACTTGCCCTAGTTTAATCCCATCCTTATAAAATAATTTAGGGTCGAACGGGATGCCAAATGGCACATACAAATTCTTGATTATGAAAATGAATGGCATCCCTTTGTTAAGATAATTCTAAGTCACGATATTAGCATTTAATTCCTTGATAAAAGTTTCAGTTTTGAAAAATTTATTAGATGTATCATGACTTGTTTCTAAAAGCTTATTTGACTCATGTGCATAGGCACCAACATCGGTATTTATTACATTACCCCTGAAGACTGTTTGATATCGATTTTATCATCATCATTGTCCTTATCCGGTTTTGAATCATCGAGATAAATTACGTTTAAAGGAAATAGATCATTAAAGTATAAAACATTTTGTTCCTCTTGGTTACATTCGGACAACGATGTTTTCATCTTTAAAATCAAATTCATCGATATGTTGAGGGCATAAAGTGGGTTCAGTTGAGAAATCTGATTTAGACGTTAGAGCATCATTGTTAAACAATGGCTGGAAATTCATTCTCAAAATCTTTAAAGAAGTCTAAATCATCAATACAACTGACCGAAGGCTCGGGTGATGGAAATAAAGGCTTATTGATTTTTTCATTATCGTTTTCCGAATCCGTTTTTAAATCATTGGTGGAAATTATTTTATAAGAAAATAAGTTTTTGTCAAAAACTACCGTGTAATCTTCATCGTCAAACGAAATTCTAAAGTAAACTTCATTGTTAAGAGATCGAGTTGAAACCGATCTAGAAGGATCGCCAATAACATTGTCAATTGGGTGATCTTTGCTCTACTTGTTAATGTGTTCGGGTGGTTGATTGATTGAATGCACATGATTAAGGATAACAACCCAAGTAGAGGATTCTTCAGAACTTGGTTCTGGAACTGAGAATTCAACAAAGGGATTATTATCCAAATGTGCAACTTCAATATCATGGGCAGCTTCGTCAACACCGAGAGGAATGATAGGATATGGTGTTTCTTGAGTTGTTTGTGAAGTACTCATGGAGGGTGCATCTTGATCAACTGTAGTAGATGAAGGTGTACCAGTTGAAATAACATGTTCGGGAGCAGGGACTGCAGGAACTTGACTATCAATACTTGGGGGGGGGATTCAGGTACTCATCAAACATAGGTTAAAACATATTTTACTAATTGTTCTTCGTTGGTGGAACATACGAAGTTGAAGAAGGAATATTCTGAACTGATTGTTCCAGGTGTCATAAGATTAGGCCCAGGTCCTGAACTGAATTGTTCAGAAGCCATTGCCGTCAACTCATTAAAATCAACATGGATAGTTTCAATAATCATTCAGATCCTTTTGTTGTAGATTCTGAATGCTTTCTTCGCGGGTGCATAAACAACAAAAATTCCAATATCAGCCTTCGGTTTCAACTTACCAAGATCTTCACCGTCATTAGTACTAAATTAATCTAATTTATGCTAAACCTAAGTTAAACCTAAACTAATGATAAAGGGGAGGGTTTTAGCCTGAGAGACTGACACGAGGTTTAGTTATCTAACCTAAGATTTTGATGACAAGTAAAGCAATAAACACACACAAGAAGATAAGCAAACGATAGGGAAGCGGTCGAGAACTAATGTAAGGAAAACGTATCAACCATGAATAATCTGATAAAACGCAGGTTTGTTTATTTAGTGAAATGATTGTCTTATCTTGAAGGGGTATATCATTCCTAGACTTAGGCGATACTTCTTCCTAAGACATAGACACGCTAATCCTGTCACAATTAGACGCATCTGTATAAAGCAAGCATTTGTTGATTATAATCTATCTTATGAGATTAATAATGGTGCTCTTACTAAACCCTAGCTCATGAAGACTTTAACCACTTACTGCATAACGGCTCTTTATATACTAGTAGTCCACTATCCGAGTCCTTAGCAATTGATTAGAACGTACTCGTTGGTACCAAGGTCACCTTATGGCTTAACTAAGCTCACAATCAAAGGGCAAAGGTAGGTTAATATTTGTGATCCTATGATTCTAGATATATAAATTGCAATATGGAGAGCTATCCCAGACTCTTAGCCTATGTATAACACCTTGTGTTTTCAAGTCATTGACGAAATCGATAAATCTACAATGTACCTTTTGTATTGTACGTGTTTACTTTAAATCATAAACGTTAA
>BQNB010068345.1:0-11385 GCA_026074375.1 Tanacetum coccineum
ACTGGAAAAGTTCTTGTTGCGTTTTGACTTTTTCTTGTTGCGTTTTGATTTCTTCTTGTTGCGTTTTGATTTTTTTCTTGTTGCGTTTTGATTTTTTTTAAACAGGTTTAAAACGCAATCTCATTGCGTTTTGGTTAGAAGAAATTTTAAAATATTAAAATAATCAAAACCTTATTTCGAATTTTTTTTATGGTTGCGTTTTGGATATTTTTGAATATTATATTGACTGCGTTTTGACCATTGCGTTTTGACCATTGCGTTTTGACCATTGCGTTTTGACCATTACGTTTTGACCATTGCGTTTTGACCATTGCGTTTTGACCATTGCGTTTTGACCATTGCGTTTTGACCGTTGCATTTTGCTTAAATTTCATAGCGTTTTGACCAAATCTCAACCACTCAAGCTGCGTTTTGATAAAGTTCATTGCGTTTTGATTCAAAAGTCACTGCGTTTTGATAAAGATCGTTGCGTTTTGCTTAAATTTCATTGCGTTTTGACCAAATCTCAACCACTGCGTTTTGATAAAGTTCATTGCGTTTTGATTCAAAAGTCATTGCGTTTTGATAAAGATCGTTGCGTTTTGCTTAAATTTCATTGCGTTTTGACCAAATCTCAACCATTGCGTTTTGACCAAATCTCAAGCTGCGTTTTGATAAAGTTCATTGCGTTTTGATTCAAAAGTCACTGCGTTTTGATAAAGATCGTTACGTTTTGACCAAATCTCAACCACTGCATTTTGATAAAGTTTATTGCGTTTTGATTCAAAAGTCACTGTGTTTTGATAAAGATCGTTGCGTTTTGCTTAAATTTCATTGCGTTTTGACCAAATCTCAACCACTGCGTTTTGGTGTCACTGCGTTTTGGTTAAAGATAGCACTGCGTTTTGTCTTGTGTGAAGAAAAGGGTTTCAGTAAAACAGCCATAACTTTTGATCCGTAAGTCCGTTTCAGGCCCGTGACCTCTCAAATCGAAGAGAAAAACGAGACGGATTACACTGTAACCACCCTTTAGCTAGTTACGGATTTTTCGAAGCCCAAAACCCTCGTTTACTATGAGTTATTGACATTTTTCATTTTTTTGGAATTTGTGTTAGACTTGTTTTTGTTCTAGCTCACGGCCCATCTGTAATTTTTAGGCCCGTTTCAGCTTGGTGAGCCTATTTAAACAATCTGCTGTAACCCAAGCCAAAAAATTATCTATTTTTATATAATTAAATCATTGGCCGCTGATTCCAAATCAAATCATTCACGGTTTTCTATTGATTTTCTAAAATCCCGTTAATTCATTTATCGGTTTTAATCATAGACGTGTAAAATCCCGTGAACGTGAATTGCTTACACAACCACAATTTCAATCACATCACATCCACTAAAGATCCAACAAATCTTTTACACTTTATAATTCATGATAAAATGGAAAAGAAAGATACCTTATCTTCGTGTTCTGAAACAAAAGATGTGCATGCAATCAAATACAAGATGTCAAAAGCAAAAGAAAGATGCATGGCATATTTTCGATCTCTTCATTCACACCTTCAAGTTCTTTCAAAAGATTACTTAAAAGGCACTCGCATCGAATATGGATTCAAACGAGCATTCATGTCACTCTTGGGTCAAGATGTTGATACTTTCACAAGTACAATGCTCCTCAACGTAGATCAACTACAAAAACAACTTGACAAAGATGAATTTCAAGAAGATGGATCCATGGCAGCCTTTTGGGTGGTAAACAACCAGTTCCAGACGTTCATCGATTCAAAGTTTACATTAGATTATGACAGTCAATGACGACACGTATTTGTTGAATTACAACTGGACTCGAGGTTCAACACTTCAGAGATACACTACTCCAACACCTGGGTAATGTTAAGAAGTCCGTTGCTGAAAGAACACGTCATCAAAGAAAGTATGAAAGAAGGGTGAATAAAAGACAGATGCAGACGCAAAAGAGTAAGATTGATACGGGTAAAGCATTGGATGCTGATTTGGTTGACACAGAAAGCATTAGGACAGACTCAACAGTGCAAGATGATAGCAGCAGGTCAGGGAATGATACAGATGCTGATGATGCAGATATCAGACCCATTTATGACGAAGAGCCAATGGCTGAGGTACAATTGACTGCTGAATGCAATATCTTTGCTATAGGACTTCTACATATGGAGCAACCTGAATCATTGTTGAGGTGGGTTGACCAGTATTCCTGAAACATGTCAAGGTTAAAAGTCTTATGCTTGATTCATCACCTACTACCAGACAACTGAATACTCAAAACAATCACTCGAGTCTGAAAATATTTTGCTCAAAGAGACAGTTGCCCAATTTCAAAAAGATTTTTCAAGAATGGAAGCACATTGCATTGCTCTCGAACTTAAATATCAAAATCAATCTTTAAAATCAGGGCAACATGGTCAAATTTTGAATGAAACAAGTAATAAAGCCAAGATTGAAAAGGAATTTGATGTACTGAAAACAATGACAATCGAATTAGACATTGTGTGGCTACATTAGTAAGGAAATGAGACTTTGAAAGCATTACAAGATTTGTATGTTTATTCTATTAAAATATGAGATTAAGGACTACAGGAACAGACAAACATCTTTGCTTGCTAATAATGTTGATTAAAAGCTCAGATTCAAGAAGGTTTGCTATTGCTTCCTTAATAAATGACTTAAGGAAGTTTAAAAAGGAAATAGTGTAGATTACTAAGCAAAAATTTGATAAAAAACGATCAGTCTTGGGGAACCGGTGGTACCATCACTAGAAACCAATCAGTTGTTGACAACCATTTGCGTTTAATTCTGAAAGGGCTTAAATGTCAAAACAACGGTTTGCCTCCAGTTAATTTGAATAAGATTTGTCAAAAACCAGTCACTCAACTTATTTACCTATGAAAACAGAACTCCACCTTTGCAAAACCTAATCAAATGATACATCTAGCTCATCTAGGAATAGTTTAGAACATACCAAGATTTAGTTCAAATGACATGGTTCTTAATCCACTATCTAGATGTAGCTAAGAATAAGATACAAAGAAAAGGAGATAGGAACTCATCAAAATAGTGTGCATAATTATGCGTGAAATTCAAAACCACTACTGATGATAGCAAACCAAAACCTAGGAGCAACAATCAAACATCTAGGAGTTTGCATGTATCTAAGAGTAGTCGCGTTATGATAACGGCTTGTGCCCAAAGCAGATCACTCTAAGATTTCTAGTTCTTTTGCAGATTCTAAAAACTTTGTTTTTCTACATGTATAGATGTCTTTAATGCTAAATCATGATGCTTTGTATAACAAACTCCTGAAAGGAAGTAAATTCACGTGCTAAGATTTCCATCCAATAAGACCACCAAACAGTAACAAACCCGTAGTCTTCAAAAGAGTCAATACTCAGAAACCTAGTAGACAGTTCTTTATAGGAACAATAGGTTTTCTCCTAATAAGACTTCTGCTGTGTCTGGAGGGAAAACAATCTCCTAGATCTGATCTTAGGTGGAAACCTACAGGTAGAATTTTCAAATCTGTTGGTCTTAGGTGGATTCCTACAGGAAAGTTATTCGACTCTTGCACAAGCAAGGTTGACAGTGAACCCCCACATGTTCATATGTAGATATCCCTCATATCATGAATCCAAACAACTCGGATGTAAGTGAAGGTACATCAATCAATGATCAAGAAGGAACACGTCTTGTTTTAAGTGCAGGTACCTTATGTATATCAAACAAGGAAAATCTCAGAGTTGGTGCTGAATAGGTGATATTCAGAAAAACATTGTCAAGTGGATTCACAAGATGATGATACAGAAATAATTTTTGATCACAACTGATCAAGCCTCGATACCTAGTGTCAATCATGACGTTTGTATCATAATCGGTTCAAGCCTATGCACCAAAAATGTCAACAGATGTTCATAAACCAGTGAGGTCAGTAACAAACGTCAAATGAGCTGGATTTGCTATTCGGTCCTTTGTTCGACGAATATTTCAATGGAGAAAATCAAGTTGTTTTAAAGTCTTCCGCTGTCACTACTACTGATGCATCAAATAAACGTCAACAACAACCTGATTCAACTTCATCCACTTCAACTCTAGCCATAACTGTCACTGCTAATGGAAACTTCGATTTGTAAATATTTTTATTCTCTTTTTATTTATGATTTATAAAAAAATTTTGAAAAAAAGAAAATAGAAAAATATAAAATCTAGAAAAACAAAATATAAAATCAGAAAAGTTTCAAAAATACCAAAAAGAATCTTCTCGACATGTCTCTTGGAATCGATAACATTTACGTACCTAGAAATGTTGATTAACATCGACACGGGCATGTAAATGAAGTTCGAGCGAGAGTTTCAAACGCTTTCAAAACATGTCATTTCTAAATTTTTTCTCAATGACTTATGTACATTTCAGTGCATAACTCGGTCTCGAATGTAATAGGGAAGTGTACGCTTCAGTGCGCTTACTCTAAAATAGAAGAGAAGTCTTCTATCATGTTTTTAAAATCGTTGAACACAATTTTTCAAAAAGAACTTTCAATGTCAAATTGTCTACAATATAATTTGTGGTATTTTTCCATAAAAAGTAGTATTTGTTAAAATTGTGTGTTCAACACTCCCTTCCTCGAATAATTTTCAAAGAATTGTAGTACGCCAGAATGTCTTTTTATGTGAATCAATTCTGAGGGGAGCTTTTTTAAAATAAAGCCTTTTTAATGTGTTGGATTAAATATTCATAAATGTCAATTTTATGTATCCAAACACATTTTGTGAAATTAAAATGTGGAAACTTAATGTCAATTAATAATATACATTGTTCACTAAGGCATCTCACTCCGTCTTCAACATTTTGTGGTGTCATATCAATTTTTCATTCCAATGTCAAGTTTTAATAAATATTGGTATCCCACATATACTGTTGAAGGGGAGCTATCGAATTCTGAATTCATGCTATATCGTTTTTCTCCCCATGGAATTTTTCATGTCAAATTTTAATCAATTGGTATTTCAAATACTAAGTGTTTTATTATTTAAAATAAGGGGAGAAAATGTGATTAAAATAAGTTATACACGAATGTGATCTTTAAGACTCTAAGTGCAACTCTTTCCTTCATGTGCTAAACAATTTCGAATCTCGGAGCACATGTGTAGGGGGAGTATTTGAAAATAACAATGTCAGAAAATGGTTTTATGGTTCGATCTTTATACCCAACAACCTATTAATTTCACGACGATTCTGAAGTCATAAGGTGGTTAGGTTAGGTATAAGTCCTACGATCCAACCAGAACCGGAGGGATCTACCCAAGGACACTCCATAGTTAGAAATAGCAGTCCTTAGGTATGATTGGAGAAGAATGTGTATAAGGGAAAAATGCCGACTAAGATTGAGCTAACACTGGAACAATCACAACAAGGTGTTAGTAATGACGTCTTGGTAAGCATTGAAGGGGTTGAAGAATGAAAAAGAAATGTATGGATAAAGGGTGAAAAGAAAGAAGCCCTCCTTACACCTTAGGCAGAAACCGGGTCAATACATAATCTATCAAAATCACAATGATGATTGTTGATATTGAAGAAAGTCGTCATGGACCCAGTGATGCAATGCACAACCCTTCCCAGCCATTCGGGTTTCTCTCAAAAGAAACTTGTCTCATTTGTCACGGAGATACACACGTTATCTATTGACATCTCACTCCGAGATTGTTGATATTGAATAGGTGGCAGTTTGCTCCAGCCTCCGATTACTAAAACCAAAAGTGCACAAATCGAGTCTAGAGCCAGAAGAGATCATAGTATAAATCTCATTAGGACACAATGTCAAAATACACTTGGTGGACACCACAAAGTTCACAGGTTGTAACAAAGAGTCCTACGCATTATCCTTGAGATCTTGCCAGAACATCTGAGTGATACTTAAGTATTCACAGTGAAGATGGAAATCCTGCTTGAGCCAACATCAAACAAGCTCTTGGTAGGTGACTTGCAAGATTCTACATGAATCAAGCTTGTGATAACTGGATATCAATTTTGGTCCAGTAAATGAATTGATGACTTAATCAGAAAGATAGTAACTATCTGATTCACTCTTACCGTGTTGTCTGCTTTGAGACGTTCTGGTAATGAGAACTAGCAAGCATGGTGAATCTAATACATCTGTGTTAGAAGATCCTACGCTTTGAGCTGGAAACCCTGTCAAGGAGATTCTTTGAATCTACCTGATCACAGGTATAGTATTTATACTATAAAATGGGAAACCGGAGGTTAATGCAACCAAAGTCAAGATGAATGACAAAGCCATATTCATCTTTTATTGCTAACTGTTTTATTTCAGGATAAGACGACGGTGTTGCAGCCTCATTCCAGCGAAGTCAGATTCATAAACCACATGCTCATACTCAAGCTTTCAAAGTCAATCATTCAATGTCAAGATAGTTGATTCTAATCTTCCCCACCATCAAAGAGTCTCAAAGTTAAATAAAGAATCATCAATTGGGGAGACAGTTAGACTTATAGTCACATATGTCAAACAAGAATGTAACAAGTATGAGCATGTTGGTCAAGAGCACAAGTTGATCAAGGAAGTCTGCTCAAGAATAGCTCTCTCGCAGCTATACATCTATATGCCTCGGGAAGTATCGTTTTCCCTTAATTTTCCCTATTGTATCTCTATTATCAGTTATCACATTAAGGGCAATGTTTAACTTAAGTGTGGAGGGGAGCCAAATAGGAAAATTAATCATACCCTCCATGTTTACCCTACCTTTTCCAACTGATATTTTATGAAGAAAGAGACCTCAACATTGGGGTGATTGGTAGCTTTCTTATTATTAAGTAAACATGAATGTTATCGGTCTTAGAAAGTCAAACTAGGTCTTGTATTGTAATAGGCTAGTCGGGTTCAACGGGCTTGGATTGTAATCTAATATTGTCCGTGTTTCGGGCTTAAAGCCCAAGTTAAACCAAGCCCGACCCGTTTAGAAAGCCCAAGTGCCAAGCTAGCAAGGCATGGGTATAAATATCCCTTCACCACACTTGGTGAAGGGTGTTGGTTACAATTTTCATTCACTTGTAATCCTCCTTTCTCTCTCTAATCTAACCTTCCTTTCTTGTTTCTCTCTCTACTTTCTCTCTCTAAGATTCCATCTTATTTTCTAGCATTTTGGTAAAGAATATAGTTGTGTAATGGATTAAACTAGTGGGATAACACCTTCAATAAAAGAGCCTATTAATGTGTATTGTGACAATTCTGCTGCAATCACATTCGCCAATGATTCTGGAATAATGAAAGGCGCCAGACATTTTCTACGGAGATATCACTACGTTCGAGAGCAAGTCAAGAGTGGTGAAATCAAAGTATTAAAAGTTCACACAGATGATAACTTAGCTGATCCTTTCACTAAGGCTTTACCTAGAGGAAAGGTTACTGATCATGCCAATGGAATTGGACTTCAATTAGCTAGTAGTTTCATGCATACCTGTGATTAGTATTTGGATAAAGGATATTGTAAACACTATTATTTGATGGAATAAAATATTGGTTATGTTTATTTTTGTTATTTAATTTTGTATCCTATTTTGCATGTTTTAAATCCTTGAATAATGAATTATTCTAAATGTCCGTTGTCAATTAATGATATGGGAATATTATTAAATTAAGACAAATCTAAATTGTGGTCGGATATACTTGAAAGTATATTGATGTGATTACATGCCAAATTTAGATGATATTCAATGAATTGAATATAGGACTTATCCCAACTATATGATTGTACTTTATGGATCTTGTCATTAAGTAAATCATAAAATAGTTATCCTCAGACTTGAGATACCAGGAAACTGTCATGGATCTAGTGCATTTCTGTGAAGCAATTTAACGCTACACGTAACTGGTAGTTATACGGATTGTTTTCAGAAGTGTTGCAAAATTCATAAGTTTTGCTTGTAGTCAATAAGGGATTTGTTTCCTTCAAATTCGTTTTGAAGTTTAATACAGCTGGGCCCCTCGTGGGATTGGTAAGATGTATGTGTGGCCACACCCAAGATTTTCTAGAATACGTTTAGAAGATTTGGTAATCTTGCTCAATCAGATAAAACGAGAAACAGAATCAGTTAATTAAGGAATGACTAAGATCCATATCCTTATTAACATTGTATTAGAAACAAAAGGATAATAATAATGATGAATCATTAAAAGGTTTTGTCCAGGAGACCTTACTCGAGTCGTACTAGAGGCATCGGCGTGTAACTAGACGCTAACCGATGTGATCACACTATTAAAATATGTCCAAGTGGGAGCTGTTAGTTTATGGACGATAAATTAATAGTCGTGTGTTAGGATCGAACTCGAGACCACGGGATTGCACACAATACGTAAAGAGTTAACGAATTAATAATTATATTAAATGTAATATATTTATTAAATACACGAAAACGTTTAACGGTCGTTAAGTATTTAACGGTAAATGACTAACGAATAAAGGGAAGGACTAACTTTGTAAAAGGAAGTCGAGAAGGTTCCGGAACACCCCATGAGGGTGGTATTCGGCCGAGTATAGGCAAGAGGGGAAAAGGAAAAGATTTTGTTTCCTTTTCCTAATAGAACTTGACTTGGGCTCTAAGTTTGGTTAGCCTATATAAACAAAGGAATTAAGGGATCAATAGATATAAGTTTTGTACACACAAAAGATCCCTAAATTTTTCTTTGTTCTCCCTTGTTGATCGATCGGCCAAAATCATCCCCAAGGGATTCTTGTTCGATCGACTTTAAACCTAGAAACGTTTTCTTGTTTTCAAACTAGTCTTTTGGTTAACTTGTTTCTAAAACGTGTGTACAAGAACGTGGTTTAATCTCACTATAGATTAAATCTTGGATCGATTAACAAAACTTGGTAAGGGGTTAATCAATAGATCCACATAAACCCTAATTAGGGTTAGATCAAGAACAAAGAAAACAAGAACGATTCTTGTGCTCGCGAGAATCCAAAGGTATGTAACCCGACCCGGTTAATTATATGCATGTTAATTATATGATTTGTTATCGCTTCCGCTATTACGTGCTTTGATGTTTTATTTAGATTATAATTGTTATGCATGCTGAAAAACAACAGTATAGATGTGTAAATCAGTTGTAAAAGTGAAAGTTATTGATATATTTATAACCTCGATTAAGAGTATTATAATATGGTGGTAGTAACGATGATTGGTGGTGATGGTAGCGGCTAATGGACTTGAAATGTAAAATTTAACGGATGATATTTAAATAATTAACCAAAATACCTCAATTGGCCAAAAAAAATAAGTTAGACGCTTTTTTATATAAGAAAAAAAGTGTGACACCTTAATTGAAAATAACCATTACGTTTGGTACCTTTTTATGCCGTTTGTCCTATCTTAAGTCATTTTCTTCAATCAAATATACAGTACTTATTTCAAGATGTTGAGATATTTTTGCCAATGTCTTAAGAAAGCTAGTATGTTGGTGGGTTTTTAAGAATCTGACCAATCAAAAATTTTCTTTTATGTCATGATTTATTTTAACCACATATTATGTATTATTTTTTTCTACTTTCATTTCTTTTATTTCAAACAAATATATAAATATTATTCTCTTTCATACATTAAATTTAAATTCAAATCCTAAACCAAATCTAAATCTAAATTCTAAATCCATCTACAAACCAAACGTACCCTAAATATTTGTGGTTAGTAGTAAAATGGTACGAATTTAATACATGCGGGTTTAAATCCTACATGTTATATTAAATGGAATCCGATCATCAAAGGTTGTCTAAACAAATAAAAAATAACACTGACAAACCTATATGGATTTATAGAACAGAAGTGGTTTATAAAACCGACTCATATTGAACAATTAGCATCAAGACTCGAGATTCATTGTCCTTATTTCAAGTAATTATAAATAAAGATTGTTGGATCGATCGGAAGATAGTGTTAACTGATATATGTAAATAATAATAATATTATACTATTCAAACCCAAGATCATGGCGTACTTCATGATACTATAAGATATTGATGTTGAGAATAATGGATTTGATTAATCCCTTGCTATGATCTACGAACCAACAAGACAATTATTTAATACTCCCCCGCCTCATATTAAATGTCCACTATTGACTTTTGCAGTCTTTCATTTTCAACTTTGACCTTAAAAATATTAGTATGTGTTATATGATACTTGATGAAAGTTATATCAATGAAAAATACATTTAAAATTCAATCCAATCATATATTTTGTATCGAATATTACATAACACAAATAAAAATATTTAAAGTCAAAGTTGAAAAAGAAAGACTTTAAAAAGTCAAAGTGGACATTTAATATAGGACGGAGGAAGTATATACGCTCGTTATCACAATATACTCATTTAAACCGAATGCATGATTTTCAACAATCCATGTAGATCATTAAATATTACTAGCAGTGTATCCACGCATTGAGGCAGTATCATGCAACACAATTCTCAGCGAAAAATATTTTTAAATTTTATACATTTCTTATAAACATTTACGGAAAATAATAATTGCAGGTTTTATTTTTTTTTAAAACATCAATTTTAGGTTTTAATAACTTAAAAAAACATCAAACTAATTATACTATATAACATTTATCAAAGTGCTTATGTGGGCCGGTACTGTTGTGAAGCTATCGATAATTGAGCCGGCTTGAGAAAATGGATCAGCTTGAAAGCAATGAGGAGCCACGGTTTGAGCAGACACTGTTCACAAGCCGATTCGAGCCGAGTCGACGACTTGAGGATTAAAAAAATGGTTACGTGAGTTAGTGGGTGTTCCACTAACCTGCCACTTAAACACTTGGGCTTTGATTAACAGCTTATAATGGAGAGGAAGCTTCATTTGCACATTCTAAAAATAGTAGTTGTGTTGTCATATAATCTTTATCCCCCTAAGAGAGGTTTTGAGCAATTTTTCTTCTAGGTGTATCTAACCATTTTTTATTGTTTTATAGTGTGGTTGTAGTTTAGAAGGTGTGATTATTCAATGTGGTTTGTTTGCCTGATGTTTTGTTCGTAGTTGAGGAGTGCAGGATGCGGATTTCGAGCTTCTTTTGATTCGGTTGAATTTAATAACTTCTTAAAGCTCCCCAAAACCATTAAAGAAGTCTAAAGCTTAAATGGTAAACTTGCAGCCCTCAACAGATTCCTGAGAAAAAGCGCAAAAAAGGCTCTACCATTCTTCAAAACCCTTAAGGGATGCCTCATAAAGAAAGATTTCATGTGAACGAAGGAAGCAAATGAAGCCTTCAAAGAAATGAAAAAGTACATAGAGATACTTCCTACTCTTATAGCACCAAAGGCAGGAGAAAGCTTGATCATGTACCTAGCAACCTCGAAAGAATGCGTA
>BQNB010068345.1:12102-33872 GCA_026074375.1 Tanacetum coccineum
ATCTCATTCTCATACATCTGATATTCCAAGCAACTAGTTTCAGCTTATTAGATAATATTGACTAAATATATTTGTACTTATCACTCCACAATTATAGGAGTTGATATACTCTATCACTCCACAATTATAGGAGTTGATTATCTTGTATTCTTGTCATTATAAATATAGATACATCACACCATTAGATGTGTGGTTAATTCAATATTCATTATATTGTATTCTTCTCATTTACCACTCGTCTTAATCAGGAGTTTGCCATAAAAGACCTTGGTGACCTTAGCTATTTTCTTGGCCTTGAAGTAAGTTACACTAACGATGGGCTTTTCCTTAGTCAAGCCAAATATGCCACAGATGTTCTTTCTCGGGCTACATTGTTGGATTCAAAACCCATGTCTACTATATTTGTACTTATCACTCCACAATTATATGAGTTGATATACTCTATCACTCCACAATTATAGGAGTTGATTATCTTGTATTCTTGTCATTATAAATATAGATACATCACACCATTAGATGTGTGGTTAATTCAATATTCATTATACACTTGTTTCTCAGTCTACTTCGATCTGTTAGAGATGCTAGGATATTGGTGGAAAGATAAGAATCATTCGGGCATTTAAAATGCCTTTTTCATAACTTTAAACCAAGAACCATCACAAAATGGCATTTAAAATTCCATTTTGTGACAATGTGAATTAGGTTAAGTAATCATAAAAATATAAAACACGTACATTATGTGATGTAGAAAATCGTTGAACAGCCTCGATGATCTGTAGCTCAAATGTATAGTTAAATATAAAACACGTACATAAAAATATAAAACACGTATATTATGTTAAATTTTTTCATCATATTCTGGTTTCCCTCACTAATCATTAAATACCATCACTGTAGCTCCGTTGTACCAACTGTTAAATATAAAACACGTACATATACTTTTCGTGAGCTTAAAAAAGAGGTAACTGATTATCCATATTCACTTGTTTCTGAGTCTGTTAGAGACGCAAGGATATTGGTGGAAAGATAAGAATCATTACGGCATTTAAAATGCCATTTTCATAACTTTAAACCAAGAACCATCACAAAAACACAAAACAATTATCCTTCTGTTTGAGTCATTTTCTTTACTTTATTTATTTGGTCAATATATCAAAAACACGAAACACAAAACAAATATACTACACAATCATGATAGACTGAAATTTGAAAATACCAACAAATCTCAATTAATTTGCACCTAATCACTGTAAAATACTCGATTCACCTACGAGTCATTTAATGCCAAAAACAGCTTTTAATGCCGAGGAATGCTACATCCACTTACAATTTACATAAAAACTTCCACATACACATGTGGCATGTAACTTACACCAATCACAATCCATCATGTTTTCTCTTTCTTTTTTTCACTACCTATATTTGTTTGACACATAAGGGTGTGAATTTTTTTTGTATAGAATGGGTGTGGATCTAGCATTTCTCTTTAATGCCCACTCTTTCACACACACAAAAGTTTACTTTTCCTTTTTACTATCACCAACCACCAAAGACAATATTAAAAAACACACAGGTATTTTGTTTTTTTTTCTTTAACTCTTGATGTATTCTTGCTTTAGATATCTTGAACTTTTTTGTTTTGTTTTTGTAGCTGTTGTTGCTGGAATTATATTTCGCTCCTCCATCTGACTTGGAGAGGTGTGTGTGCTAAGCACCTATGTTGATTCAAGTTGGAATAGTTGGTTTTGTGGTCCATTTAACTTGCGACTATCTTTATATGCTAAGCACCTACCTCAGGTTAATTGGTCCTCGTTATAAACTTAGTTTCAGAAAAATGATCTCATTTGTGGTTTGTGTCATGTCTTATGTACTCTTTGTCTGTATTGTAGTGCAAACTTTGCCACGAAACAGGAACGGCCACCATGATTCCAGGTCAAGGTCACCCAATTCAGTTGCTGACAGTCGTAACGCCAGACATGCTCGTGTTATGCATTATGTTGTTGTAATGATTTTTCTAACTATTGTGTTTTATGACTACAAGCATAGGATTCTTTCCGCAAACATTCCAACTTCAGTAAACACTAAATGAAGACGTGATGTCTTACGTACTTTTGTATGTATTGCAGTGCAAACTTTGCTAGGAAAAAGGAGCGATCACCATGATTCGAGGTCAAGGTCACCCACTTTCAGTTATTGATAGTCATGACGCCATAATGCAGCTTGATTGCTCCGGTTTTGAGCAGGTCGATTGTACCTTAAGCACCGGTTGGAAAGCTTTCACAGTAAGTCTTTTTCTTACTAAGCAATAAACTCTTGTTGTTTTATGGTTGTTGTCATCTGCTATATTTGTATGATATAGACTAATGCAGTTGATTAGTATGCTAAAGTAGTAAATAGTGCTAAATTTTTATTGCCCTATATACATGTTGTTCAAAGAGCCTAAGTCGGCCCGCTATAAGTAAAACATTTATTTATGGCGGGTAGACTTAGGCTGAACAACAAACATATATGGCAATACAAATTTAGCAATATCTACTACTTTAGCATACTAATCAACTGCATTAGTCTATTTCATATTGTAAGACACAAATATAATAGATGACAACCACCAAAAAACAGCAAGAGTTTATTGTTTGGAAAGAAAAAAACTTACTGTGAAAGCATTCCAACCGGTGCTTAAGGTACAATCCACCTGCTCAAAACCGGAGCAATCATGGCGTTACAACTGTCAATAACTAAAAGTGTGTGACCTTGACTTGGAATCAGGGTGATCGTTCCTATTTCCTAGCAAAGTTTGCACTACAATACAGACAAAAACTACGTAAGACATAACGTCTTCATTGCAAAACATATATAGAAATACTTATTGAATTAGTATGTACAGTAATTATTTGAAAGTTGGTAACAAAGCATTTAGTGTTTACTGAAGTGGGAACATTTGCGGAAAGAATCATATGCTAAGATTAATCATTACACAATAGTTAGAAAAATCATTACAACAAAATAAAGAGTTTGGTTCATTGTAGATCATTTTTTTTCAAAGATCAAATGGCAAATCCACACCCTAATTCTTTTTCAACTATGGCTGAGATTAAAAAATATCTTAATAAAACATACACGGAGGAGTAAAATAGGCATTTTATCTTGCTTTGCTTGCTAACTCACGTGCCTGACACATATGTTTTTTTTATCACCTCTCAATCACTCACATTATGATCATCCCTGTTTTCTACCTCTCTCATTTACTCTCCAATTAACATACACACGGAGTCATAACCACTCAACCACCAAACTCTCGCAAAATCATCAATTGTATGAAATGGTGAAGGATAAGAACGTTTCTGGTAAAATTCTAACTTTACATTGGTGTATTAATTTTTTATTGTATATATTATGCCGATTTGATGTTAATTAGAGTTTTAATCATGTTTTTGACAATTTAGGGCTTATATTCATTTATGATAGTTTAGGGCTTTTAAGCAGCTAACTTAGGAGGCTTATATCCAATGATGTATTAACTTATATCTAGCTTTCAACTCTTTGGTGGTGATTGTTTGTACGGCTTTCTTTTTCTTGGCATAAGGGTGAGGTACACATAATTAGGATAATTTGATATGTATAAATACATTAGCTGCTACATTTGGGCCTAAATAATTCATCGCTCTTTTCCACATCTAAAAGATATATAGGTCACTCAATCCTTATTGCGATTTGGAGGAATTAGAACTGAGATTATATTTGTTTAATTACAATTCACGGACGATGCAGCGAGGAAACCTTTATGCTGGACTAAGGTGTGAGAGATGCAGTAATGTGAATATGGTTGAATGGTATTACCCAAACCTTTTTCAGTGTTTAGTAACCGCCCGTCATTTATAGCAACCTTGGATTTGGCGGTCTTCACTTTGATTGTTAACTATGTTGTTTTAGTATTTGTGAGCGCCTCCATATATGCACTAGAGTTGTGTGTTTTCCCTTTTTTTTCTTTCAAGGGCTTATGGTTATCGTCTTCTTATACATGTAAACGCAACTAAAATGGAATTTTTGCATCTTAGAACATCAACTGTATATCAGGAAGTGGTTGTCATCTTTCGTTTCAAACCTTAATAAATGTATATGTTCGGAAGTTAGAAAGTTGTCTTATGCCTCTAAAAGTAAACAGGTTGCACTTTTTTAAGTTCGACTTAAGTTGAATTAATGATCCATTTTTTTTCTTTTACTCATATCTTTCCTGAAGGTACTTTTGTTTAAACTCATTAAACTTGTTTATTAGTCAAGCTGCTTTTTTTACTACAATTACACACCATTGCTTTTCTACTACAAGTACACACCATTGATTCGTTTAGAGTAACATAACACAGAATCACATGTGATTTGGTGACATGGTAACAAAACGATTGATTTTTGATTTAATTCTCTGTACCTTGCATGGACACGCTTCGCTTATGATTATTTGATCTTACAATATCAATTGTTTTACGTAGGTGGTGCAGTTTCTAAATTGTCTCAACAACGTCCAAAAAACAAACGTCCAAGAAAAAATCTATTCCGGGTAAGAATGTCGAGCAATCAATCGAAACAGCATTTACTCATGTTGTGGCAAGTGAATCACCCAACGGCAGAGGCAAACTAAGGCTTCAATTTGTCAAGATTTATTTGTTGCAAATGTTGAGAAAAGGAAACAAGCTAATGTATATAAAGATAAAGGTGAAAGCTAAAGCAAATGTTGGTTCAAGTACAAAGAGGTCTAAGCTTGGTAAGTCTTACACGCATCCTCAACCGGAATTAAAGGCGAAGCCTACTCAGGCGGAGCCTAAGCCAAACGTGGATCGTGCAGATAAAGGGAAATATGTAACTTGAAGTAGTGTCTCGGTCAAAGCCCTGAGTCAAGTTCTAGTAAAAAGATGAAGAATGCAGAACATGAAGTAAGTGTGCAAATTTAAAAAAAATGGTGATCGTGACAAAGAGACTGTAAGGAAAGGTTTGAGGAAGAAAGACGAGCGTATTGATGATTGTCTTGTCGATGAAGGAACGAGTGTGAAAAAGGTTAATAAAAGGGGAAAAGAAAGGTCCAGTTGAAGCTCAAAAGAAACACGAGTTGCTTGACACTCATTATCCAAGTATGCATTCAAGGGTAGTTCCTCTTTCCATTTTTAAAGCAATATGTGATTGTCGAGTTAATATGAAGACGTTTTTGGAAAATATTGGGTTTGGATCGTTATATGGAATCAATATTGAACGGCTTCAAGGTATATTGGGTCATTTTGTTGTTCAAAGTTTTAACTGTAAGGATTTCTTTATGAAAATTAATAACAGGTCTATTAAGGTTAAACATATCAACCTTAATAGACTCGTGATTAAGTTTTAACTGTAAGGATTTCTTTATGAAACTTAATAACAGGTCTATTAAGGTTAAACATATCAACCTTAATAGACTCGTGATTAAGTTTCATAAGGAAATCCTTACAGTCAAAACTTTGAATAGCAAAGTGACTCAATCTACCTTGAAGTCGCTCAATACTGATTTCATGTAAGGATCCAAAACCAATATTTTCCAAAAACGCCTTTATATTAACTCGACAATCATGGATTCCTTTGAAAAGGGACACATGAACTATCCTTGAACGTATACTCGGATAATGAGTGTCAAGCAACTTGTGTTTCATTTGAGCTTCACTTGGCCCATTTCCTTTCCCCCTTTTATTAACCTTTTTCACACTCGTTTCTTCATTGACAAGACAATCATCAATATGCTCGTGTTTCTTTCTCAAACCTTTCCTTACTTGTCACAATCACCCTTTGTTTTCTTTGAAATTTGCACAATTACTTCATGTTGTACATTCTTCCTCTTTTTACTAGAACTTGACTCGGACTTAGACCGAGACACTACTTGCATCTTCGCAACCTGATTTTTTCATAAATGAAACCTGGAGGATCCATATTACTTATTACTTGGAGTTACATATTTCCCTTTATCTGAAGAATCCATGGCAATAGGCTTCGCCTTTGGATCCGGTTGAGGCTGCGTGTGAGACTTACCAAGCTTAGACCTCGTTGTACTCAAACCAACGTTTGCTTCAGCTATATATATCTTTATATACATTAGCTTGTTTCCTTTTCTCAACATTTGCAGCAGATAAATATTGACGAACTGAAGCCTTAGTTTGCCTCAGCTGTTGGGGTGATTCACTGGCCACAACATGAGCGGACGGGGTTTTGGTTGATTGCTAGACATTCTTACCCGGAAATGATGGTTTAGATTTTTTCTTGGATGTTTTTTTCCGATTTTGTTGAGACAATTTAAAAACTGCACCACCCGCGTTAAACAATTGATATTGTTGAGACAATTAGGGTCGTCTTCTTTAGACAATGCAAAAAAAAAGATATATGTCATGAAAGATATGAGTAAAAGAAAAAAAATGCTCATTAATTCAATTTAAGTCGAACTTAAAAAAGTGCAACTCGTTTCCTTTTAGAGGCATAAGACAACTCATATGCGTTTATTAAGGTTTGAAACGAAAGACGATAACCATAAGCCCTTAAAAGAAAATGAAAAAAAGGAAAACACACAAATCTATTAAGCAGTGCATGTATCTAGGCGCTCACAGGTAGGGGTGTCAAAAAGGACGACCTGGACCCGAACCCGAATAAGCATATTCGGGTTGGGTTACTCGGGTCTAAAATTTTATTCTGGTTATCGGGTCAACCCGAGTAACCCGAATACTAATAGGGTCGGGTATCAGATTGAAATGTTTTGGCTAACTCGTGTTTGGGTTGACCCGAATAAAGATTTTTTTTTATTTTTTTAATATAAATTATATATATTTTCTATTTAAAAGAGTACAAAAAAGGAATATTTTTTTTTACATTTTACTCATATTCGAGTTGACCCGAACTGACCCGACCCGAGTAACCCGAATTTGACCCGACCCGAATTGACCCGAACCCGACCAACCCGACCTGACTAATACCCCTACTCACAGGTACCAAAACCACATACTTAACACGGGTGATACTATGGAATTGTTTGATGCACGTGTGTTACTCTATGTTTATGCGTTACTCTATGTTCATGCGTTACTCTATGTTCATCTAGTGCTAGCTAGCATATTACGCTTGTTAAATGATTATGTCTGTCTGAACAACTTCTTAGCAGGCAACAAGTGTTTCTAAAAGTTAGGCAACAAAATCTTTGCTATTAGGCATTATTTATGTCGATTTTTATTGACATTAGTTGTTGAAGTTGTCATACATAATATGCCTAATAGCATAACGCAATCCTTATGGTAAAAATCGACATATAAAATGCCTAATAGCAAAGATTCTTGGTAGGGTTGAAACGAGTTTATAACAAAAAAAATGATAACTTTTAGTAACACTTGTTGCGTGCTAATAAGCTGTTCAGACTGCCAATATCACTTAACAAACGTAATATGCTAGCTAGCACTAGATGAACATAGACTAACACATGGGCATTAGACAATTTCATTAGATTTGCGTACTTTGAAACAAGTATCTAATACCAGAGAGGTTTGGAAATTTTTCAAAGATCGCACATGATGAAACTAAAGATCCTAAAATGGTCCAATACCAAAAGCTATTTAACCTTCGTACCAGCATCAGTTTTTTCTCAGCATCAGTTTTTTTTACGCTTGCCTTCTTCTTGTTCACCACCTGTCACCTGTGTGAAAACACCACATTTTGCATTTCGATCCTGTAAATACCCTATAGCAAATTGGCTATGAAGGTTCTCCTTGAGACTCAACGTTTAAATTTAATTTAAATATACTCATTTGAACTTTAAAACGACGACATTTTTGCAGTGTTTTCAATGTTCAAATTGCTACAGTGTTCGAGCTTTCCATCTATTTCTTGGGCTGGCATTTCTTGGGCCTATGTTTAGTTGTTTTTTAACAAAAGCTAATTATTGGCTCATGTCTTTATCGTGCAAACTGTATCCCATTCATTCATGCATGGTAGGCAATAAATAAATAGAAGAAAAAAAATTGTTGCCACAAAATAGAAGAAAAATAATATATTACAAAAGTACCGATTCAGATAAAAAAATACCCGCAGAAATATCTTCGAATCCTAATAACTTTAAAATAACCGACAAGAGTCATAAACGTACAACTCTAGATTTCGCATTAATATATATACTAAAAATGGCATCAAAACGATTTCGTTTTGCGCCACTAATTATCCATATCCCACAAAATTATATTAAAAAAAGACCCATATAGCCAAAAAAACAAACCTTTAAACATGAGGCCCAACACATAAAGCTCATATAAAAAAACAAACTATTAAACATGAGACCGAAAAAATAAATTCACACAAAAAAAAAAATTAACGCAGAAATAAACTCGCACTATTAAACATGAGACCGATAAAATAAACCCGCACAAAATACAATAAAAAAATGTCCTGCAGTAACGCGCGATTGTCATTTAAAGCACACGTAATCCCATAAAATTATATTAAAAACCCCCGTATAGCCAAAAAAAGAAACCTTTAAACATGAGGCCCAACACATAAGCCCATATAAGAAAAAAAAAACTATTAAACATGAGGCTGAAAAAATAAACCCGCACAAAATAGAAAAAAAAGTCAATGGCCCGCAACAACGCCCGGAAAATTAAGGATCCTCAGCAACGCGTAAGTAATCCTGCTTGTTTAAATAAACACAGGCTCTATAAACATATCCATTGCAAGCTTACATGTGTTGTTCATAGAGATGATAGAAGCCCAACCCATTAATTGACTCAAACAACTTTAACCCAGTCCTTAGGTTCTAGCCCACCAACATAACTCATAGGATCAAACGAGTGGGAATGTATACGCGCGTTGCGGCGAGGCTGATTTGTAGCCGACACATGTTTGTTTAAGATTGCTTACATGCCTGAGAATCGCCAAACCAACTAACAAGCTTCCTTTTGGTTTTCATCGTCGAACGCAACCATACGAACCCAAAAGCAAAAAAAAGCAGGTCTACTATTTGGTATTCTCAAATATGGCAATAATTAGAAGGCATGTCTTTTGTGTGGGTAGAGAGAAAGTAGGGTGTAAGTTGGTATTATGGTATGTCTAGTTGTAGTATTGGGTGTTAGTAGGAAACACATAAGTGTTAATGGGAAACACATAGGTATATCTCTCAAATTAGCTGGAAACCATAATGACTGTGAATTGAACAAGGTCAATTCCCTTTGCGGATTCATTCCACTTAGGAATCATAGGTTTGGTTATGACTTTAGATGCCTCTATTAAGATTGTGATTAAACATTGCACGTAAGATCATAATTATTGAACTTAGGAATATTGACTACGTAAATATGTTCATCTCTCTTAGTCGTTTGCCATTTTAACATCACTTTAGAAAATTTAGGTTTATTAAAAAACGATCATGTGGATCTAAAATGCAATTTGCCTTTTTATTGCTTTCTTGTGTAGATTGTCATTTCAATTAGACAACTAGAGAATACACATTGTTCTTAGGGTCGAAATTCGAACATACCAATCACAACACTACCACATAACACTGCTCTTTATTGTGTAGGAATAGTCTATGTAGATAGGGTTATTATAAATGTAAAGCCTGAACTTCCATTCGGGCGCATCAACCCTTAATTTCAAAATCTACAACAAAATCCACCACAATACCCTCAACAATCACAACCACAACAACAAGAACAACCACAAACACAATCCTCACAATCACAATCACAACAACCTACCGAGTCCCAAAGAGAAAAAGACAAGGAAAACGACCCGCAAAAAAACCAAAGACCCTAAAACCACGTTCGAAAAAAATCTCAATGTGGGGGTGTTGGGGGGGGGGGGCTTTTTCGTTGGTTACAATACAAGGAAACATTATGTTGCCATTTCTGAGGATCCCAATATCTCCAAACCCTTGACTCATTTTGGTATAAGGTTCTCTTTGAGTTCAACAAAATAAAATATTCCAACAACGCAATAAGGACACGTTGACAAGTGGCATAAGTTGAACTACGGGTGATCACGGTCCGAAAACCAGACCGGACCGAAACCAAATTTGTCCAAAACGCCAGAACGAGGACCGGACCGAAACTGTCCGGTCTGGTCCGGGTCGGTCTGGTTCGGGTCAGTCTGGCTCGGTTTGGTCTTCGGCCTTGTCCGGTCCAACAAAGCATAATCACCTAGTTTTTTGTAACACGGATCTGGATCCGACCGAATATAAGGAAAATCATGGAACAAGTACCAGACCGAAATATGTTTGGTCCCATCCGGTTGGTCTAGTCTGGTGGACGGTCCAATATGCTCAGCCCTACGTTGAACCATAATTGCCAAAAGTTCAACGCAGAGCTATGAGATGATGATGCAAGACCACGTCCCGAAAAAAAAATCCAAGACCACGACGAGCACCGGGGGATGTTATGGATACTGTGTTTCGTCTCAAATGGGAAAGTCGCTAAATCAACGTACGAGGCGGCTAAAGAGAAAGACCATACGACAATGCGTTTGGAAAGGATGAAATTTCTCTCTATTGGCACAAAGAATTTGCCGGAGGACGATACATATTGGATCACCGCTCAAAAATAACAAATCTAGAACAAATATAATTTGCGCCATGATTAGTCGTATTTTATTTCCGAATTGTATTTTTTTCGTATTGTATTTTTTATTTTAAGTTTGTTAATGAAACTTTAATTAGTTTGATGTTGAGGGCAAGGCTGTCAAGATCGAGATCTTATCTAAGACCGTTTTCATAATTGTAAGATCGCGATCGTAAGATCACAACAATGTGTATTATCTTGCTAATAAGCATTGATGGGTCATAACGTTATAAACATATACATATCTAAATCATATTAAACACGAATTCATAAGATAACTTAAGTAAAATTTTGAATTTTAAACATCATCATAATAAAAGTAGTGAAATTTATTCAATTTGTTCTAGCCTTCATTGTTGAATGAACAATTTAGGTAGAAAGGAAAAAAAAGACTTTGAGTCGTAAGCATGCCAAGATCCAAAACAAAAAAATTAATCTATTTGAAATGTTTCAGCCACTTCATCTCGCATACCCAGATAGAAATTTGATTCCTTTTAAAATCTTCATTGCGATTTTATCTGATAGGAAAATATACATCTTATGTAAAAGAGTTTAGAACCAAAATACAAAATAATATGGATTAGTATAACAGTAAGAAAGAAAAAAAAACACGTCTTAGAGGGCAAGGTATCATAACACCCCACCCGGCATTATGCTGAGGTGGATCGGCGTTGCCCGGCGTTATGGTACCGCACATCGGTGTTGGCCAACGGTGTTGGCCAACGGTGTCGGGCGGGATGTTAACCCACCAACATGCATTGGAAGCTCATTTTTCTTTTTTTTATTCTTTTAAATAGTGGGTATATGTTTGTGTTGTGTTTTAGTGTGTTTGTAGTGTGTGTATCTATGTGTGTTTTTATGTGTGTGTCGAAAAGAAGATAGAGTTAGAAGATATAGTTTTTTTTGTGTGTGTAGCCCACTTGTACTTTTTTTTCATTTTTAATTTTTTTAATTATAACAAGCGGTTTGATGCCCGCGCGTTGCCGCGGGGCGTTTTTTAATCGTTTGTGTGAATGTTGTTTGTTGGAAACGTGTATGGTTTTAACGATTTACGGCTTTTTTGTGTACATTTGTTTGTGATTACCCGATGTTTATGTGCAGTTTTAGCTCGTTTCATGTGGTGATAGTGACACACCACTAAAACATGGCTCTGAAATATTGGATTATGCATAATCTTTGTATTTATCTTGCTTCTTGCCATTTTTTTATTTGTTAGCTCCAAAATTAGATGTTTTCCATAGTAATATATTTCCTCAGTTCAATGGTCTTGTATCAGTTTCAGCTGTTTTGTTTTTCATAGGAGTTTTGCTTGTAGTTTAGTCTAATCAGCAGCCATTGTTTCACATTTAAGCCATGCATGATTAATTTTTCAATCTAGTACAATTTTTAAAGGTAAAAATGAATTGATATGATACACCTTCGACCCCTGATATATACAGTTAATCAATTTGAAAAAGTTTTAAAACAATGTAAGGCTTAGATGTTGAATTAAAACAAAGTAAATTAAATACTACGGATAGAAAAATTAATCATAAATCCATTTACCAAAAATGAGATGTTTTGGCTGGAAATAGGCATACATTCATGCCCATGTTTGCAACATTGCCATCAAATAATCCTAGACCATTGTATATCAAACGACAATCTATCCCAAAACATTCGCATAAACACGGCAGCAACTAATACTCACCTTTCAATCCAAGCTTCGTCTGTTTATGTGTTTCAAACATTTAGTATGCGAAATTAGCTTTTGAATCAATTTATCGACGATCTGTAACAGTATTTAGCTGGGAATAAGTGAAATATTCCGCAGCCGCAACCACTGATGACAATTGACAACATGTAATAAAGCATGTAAATCTATTAGACTATTAACATAATGTATCAAGATAATTACACTAATTCATTGATAAGGACCTAACTATTTGACAACTAATCAAATGATCTGTTCGTATGTCGCGACAGGCTATAAATGACATCAAGTTTAGCATAAAAGTATTGTTTTTTATAAAAAAGACAGCTAAGGTAGGTTATGACATACTCACCATTCTAGATATTGTCCGGTCATACGTTGTGGTCGTTCTCTAGCAAGTCCAAAATCTGATACTCCTTTGAAAAGGGTTCAAGATACTCCTTTATTTCGCAAAAATAAGTTAGAAATATGACTAACAAAATAGTGGAACAAATAAAAAAGAAGGTTGTGATCAAAACCTCAAGTTTTTCGTTCGCTTAAAGCAAAGGAAGAGCAATTTCTTCTGCTAGAGGAACATTTTTTACTTTCCCTTCTGATCCACCGTCTTGTTGTCGCTTCAGTAGAACTAAAATGCAAAAGTGGCATAACAAAGTCAAACAACCGATAATTACATTTTGACCCTCCCATATACAAGACGAAACTCATTTAACCATTCATATTACTTTGTACTTTTCCTGAAATTCACTTAGCTAAGCATGCATAAAATCGTTTATCAACGCCCAACAACCCCGTAAATTCAAATTAAAGATAAAGTGGGGAGCAGGATGCCATCTGTTGATGATGTACAACCCTAGGACAACAGTTGCGTTTCATTTGGGTATGGGTGCGTGTGTGTAAAGGTGTGGTGTGTACCTCAACTCCTCTCATTTATAGAATGAAGACTGATGATAGTTTTCATGTCCAAGTTGCCTCCCATAATGCACAACCGACTAACTTATTCAGTGTATATTTCTACATGCAGTAATTACCAAAAACTCATCTTTACATAAATATTATGTTAAATAGTCCTTTTTATTTCTTATAGTACAGAACTTCAGATACCGTCAATAAGAAATTGGACCATAGAAGAATGCATACCGTAACAGTACAGAGTCTTTCTTTTCTTTGAAACATGTTCATTATACTCCTTTGAATCAACATATGCAATACCTATCAGACAAAAACAAAGATAGTTTAACAAAATGCTAAACTTGCTAATTTTCTTTGCAAAAGAAATGCATACCATCACCTTTAAAAGATAGAGAATACAAAATACAATTATGGTCTCTCAGCTCTTTTACATTAGCACAAATCTAATTAGTTCTACTTTTCTATTTTCTTCGTTTTGTAAAACCTCACGTACCTTTATAAGCCTTTGCCGAATGAAGTAAATTACTGAAATTAACAAAACGCCCAAATTATGATAAAACCCTAATTTGTTTTTATTAGGTAGATGAAGCGTGGAAAAGTTAAAAGAGATAAGCACATACCTAGATTAAACTTGCATATGGTGAGAGATAAAGCTTGTCAGTCGGTAAGAAGAATCGAGATACCTGCTTTCTCATCGTCTTCCCCATCTAGCTCCTGATCTTCCTCTGTTGTAGTTGTACTTGAACAGTTAGCGGAAACTCTTTCCATTCCTCTTTATAGATTTTACATCTCAATCCTTCAACAAATACGTGATAAAATTGGCTCAGATTAATTGATGTCGTGGCTGCGCTCGTGGAGGTTGCTGAGGCGAGCAATTCTCGCTCTCTGCCATCCTTCTACTTTCCGCGACAGCACAACACAGTCAAAGGATCATCACAGCCAAGTACAACGTAAGCACAGCTTATTACCACATTCAACCGTAACCCGGCTCATCAGAAAGTTGAAACAACATTTAAAAATATAAATGCGAACATAGATGCGACACCAAACACCCGCCATGGCTGCAACCACAATCCAAATGCGGCTGCCCTGCCAATATACGGGCATTATATATATAATCATTTGAGATGTCTCAAAGTACTGTTCATGTTACAACTTGCTCCTGCACCCACATTTAAATATATTCAATTACAGTCTAAAACACATCATTTTAACTGCGGGCTATTTTTTGCCTCAAATGGGCTAATTGCCTTGGCCCAATCCCATGCTGGCTTTTTTTATACTTATGATGAGATACACTTCAGAACCATCTCCTCCATTCTTTACCTCTCTAAATTGCATCCCTTCAAAATTGAAAATTGGCTCAAATTAATTGATGTCGTGCCTGCGCTCGTGACGGTTGCTGAGGCGAGCAATTCTCGCACTCTGCCATCCTTCCACTTTCCGCGACAACACAACATAGTCAAAGGATCATCACAGCCAAGTACAATGCAATCGCAGCTTATTATCACAGTTTAGAAATATATCCAGTCGCAACCCTAGTCATCAGAAAGTTGAAAGATCATCAACATTTAAAAATAGAAATGCGAACATAGGTGTTGTACGAAACAGCCGCCATGGCTCCAACCACAATCCAAGTGCGGTTGCCCCGCCAAGATATAGGCCTTATAAATATACTCACTTGTGATAAAAAAACATTGCCATTTGACTACGGCCTTTTTCCTCATTCCATCAAGAGTTCGGCATCAATTACTTTAAATTCAATAAGTATACATATTTTCAACTCACGTCGCACCATAAGAGGATGCACCCTTGGCCTTATCAATTCCAAACATTACTCTCCCACGTGTGCGTCCAATAGGTAAAAAAGTAGTTATGTCATATGTCTAGAACATAAGCTATTCCGGAACCCACACGCACCAACAAATTGCAATTTGTAGCTTATTTCACTAATATATAAGAAAAGTACCTTGCTTATTTGAAGTAGCTAATTTCACTAACATATAATAAGATAAGCAGGATTGGCATCCCAAACACCCTCAACCTGATTATCAGAAAAGCAATAAGGAAAACAATCAGATACACCCTAAATAATTTCAAGGTATAAGAAAAGTTAAATGTTAAGTTGAATCTTATAAAAGCACATACCTGGAATTTGAAGCAATAAAACGAAACCCATTTGTAGCTGCTTTAACCTCCGATGTATGAAAAAAACTTCAAACCTTACAAATGCCAACAGGAAGATAGGTCGGCCTCATTGGTGCCGCCGGTACATCTCGTAATCAAAGAAAACAATTATACCATACATGTGATGTGGGTAAACTGATTTTTTTTTTACACAGTATATTCAGAGGTGAAGAATGGAGGAGATGGTTCTGGAGTGAGAGTTGAAAAAATGAAGGAGACGTTCTAGAGTGTGTATCTCATCATAAGTATAAAAAAAAAGATTGGGCCTGGGATTGGGCCATTTTCAGCTGGGTTGGGTCACATCGTGTAACAGTGCTTAAAAACTACAGTGTTTTTTTCAATTGCTATGATTATATATATAATTTGTATTTTTATTAAATAATTAAATATTTAGTTTGGTTAAATAGAAAAGAAAAAAAAGGTGGGTCTCAAAAAGGTGGTGTTATGAGGTGTTATGATAAGAGGGGTATTTTAGTTTGTTGGTGTTGAAATGTTAAAGCTGATGTGGCGCTGAGTTGGTAGCACTTTTTCGGTGTTAACGTGTTATGGTACCTAGCTCTCTTATATAGGCTTGGACAAAAAAAATTAATAAGATAACTTATCAAATTGGTAAGATCGAATCGATAGACGATCCTACGATCTTAAGAACGACCCCACGGTCTTATGAGCAATCTTACAACATGCACGATCCTAAAACGATCCTACACGTTTTTTGTTGGTGAGGTCGTAAGATGTTACAATTTAACTCGCGATCTTAACCGTCTTGGTTTAGGGTATTATCACGCTTTTCTCTAACAAATACTTAAAGAGGAAACATCCCAATATAAAAGATCTAAGTGCATGTATGGTATATGGGTGTAGATATCATGGAATGGGTATGGAATCATAACATTTGTTTGGTTTGAAGGTATGAGATTCGAAGGGCCCACTAAAACCTAATAAATGTGGGTTTGATAAAGATGAGTGATTTAAGTTGACTTTTTGTTATTTGATAAAAGATGACTGACTTTTTGATAAATGTGGGTTTGATAATGACAATACGCATACCAAACACCCCTTAAAAAAGAAAAAAAGAAAAACTTTCACTCTCTCCCTGGGGCGATCCACCGCTAATGTTTGTTGAGCTTATTTTTCAGCTGCTTATTTTGGATTTGAATTTGTAACGGAGGTTATTTAATCAATTTGAAAGTCATCAAACCCTAAGGTAAAATCGCTGAATTTATGCTTATTTGTCTTTGATTGCTGATTTTGTGTTAATACAAGTGTTCGATTTGAAATGAATCGTGTATGTGTAAGCCAAGTGTTTGACGAAATGATTTTGCGCTGTTACTTTTATAAACTATTGTTGTGGATATCAACTTGAATAGGTCTCGGGTTACCTGTAATAGTTTACTACATAATTTACTTAAATCCATATGCATATTGGCTAATACTTTATGAAACTTTTTAACTCATTTTTGTTTTGTGCTTATTCAATTATAAGTATTCATTGTAAATTACATACAATTTAAGTTTTCCACCGCTCATCAAGTGGCTGATAACTCGACCACTATTAGAGGAGCGTCTTTGTTTCTATATATAACTACTTTGACATGAACCCAACAATGAGTTTCATTTGCTGACAAGCTAGGCTTCCCTTTAACAAATGCTTACATGAGTTACTTCAATTCAGTTTGACTGTTCTATGAGTTACTCGACTTTGCATTCAGTAGCGGGTGGACAACTTAAGCTGTAACTCATACTATCTTTTATACGGTAAATTAGGATATATTGCAAAAGTATATGTATGCTTTAAAAAGTTTGAAATTATAGATATTGCTATCTATCTTCTCAAACCTAATTGCATCCTTTTATAAGGCTGAATGGACCAACTTTAAGTTCATAGGCTTCTCCACCGGAAAAGTCGTCACTTTTTATGAAAAGGGGAATGTCACACTTCTATATCCAACATATGTAAGGCATATATTGACTGGGTGAAAGAGAGGTATAAAATCCAAACTTGGTAGGAAAAGTTGATGGCGCGCTGTACACAGTTTGCTTAGCCCAGATTTTTTCAAAATTCTTGGGCGAACCAATAAATACAGTTTAAGTAAAGCTTAAACCGAACAGCCAAGTACAAGTCGCTCCTAAAAACCGCCGAGAGCCGGTTCAGTCGGTTCTCAGTTTGTTAAAATGAACTTAAAAACCTACAAATGCAGGTTTTAGCTTTGTGTTTCTTCCAAGTCTGTTTAGATAAGTGTTTGTATGCTTCTATGCAAATGCAGCCTATTAAGAGCACTTGGTTTAGGTACGTGATAATTAGTACTTACCTTCAGTATGTGAATGGTAGGTTTTCTGTTGTTTTACTATGTTTTTGGCCTCTGCATAGTTATGTGGTTTGCATAATAGCGTATCTTATTGTTTGGTGGAATATAAGTGAGTCTTCATAAATTGGTCTATAACAATTCTAAATCTAACAATCACAGGTAGCAAAAATAGGAGTATGTCTGCTAATACAAAAAAGAAAGGCTGCAAACGATAAAGGCTGAATGTTCACAGTTAACTGCGTGCTTGGTGTCTTTCGGGATGTATATCTGCTAAAAAATTATAGTTTATATTATTACTACAACAACAACAACGATACCCAATCCCGCCTAGCAGGGTATGGGATAATTTATATTATTGAGTTATTGAAATTGTCATACTAGGAAGGGAACAGTAAATGTGATTTCTGTTTATGATATTTAGCTAAGGATTCCCTTTTACTTTCCTATACTGTAAAAAGTGAATTATGAACGCTAGGATTTGCAATCAGCACTTGTCTTATTTGCGTTGCCTTAAACTTCCGCTGATAGAATTCCCTTACCAAACGTTAGAACTGTGATTTTGTCTAAATTTCTAACAAAATAGAATTTTCGTCACAGTTGTAAGAAATAAACTTATGGATTTGGCTTTCTGGCCCGTGCTTAAAGCAAATTCCAATGTAACTCGTGCAACCAGATAACATCCATGGCAGCATTTCATATTGATAATTTTAAAGGCACTTTCAAAAGTAAGATTACGGTTTAAAATTTTCGTTATTTACAAATTTCTCTATATATGTTCATGTAATATAATCTGCTTTCATATTAAATTTGCAGTCCAACTGTTTTTACTAATAGCTACTTTTCGGTATATGTATCACCACCTAATCATAGTTGTTTATATTAAACAGTTCCTTCATGGATAGATTACCTTCAAACACCATACTCGACATCTTCTCCAGAGTACCCGTTAAATATTTGGCCCGTTCTAGGTGTGTATCGAAAGTATGGTGCAAGTACATCGATGATCCTTACCTTGTGATCATTCATGACAAAAGAGTTGTAGAACCCACACCCATCTTGTACCATCCAAATCTTTCTTGTGAGAGAATATGTTTCCATGTCATTGAATCTAAACAACCTGGAACTACTCATTATGGATTGGAGCCGAAAGAGGGATCATTTTTGGAGGATTTACGCAAGGAACCGCTCTCTAGATCTTCTATGTTTGAAATTCAAGTCCGAGGTTCTTGCAACGGGGTGATGAGCATATTACAAGACGATGGTTATGTAATAACCTCGCTGGCAGTGGTCCATCCTCTAAGGCAAGAATGTTATGAGCTTCCACCCTTTCCGTTGCATTTTGATAGGCGCATGCTCAGAGAGTCTTGTGGGCTTGGTTTTGATACTTCCACCAACAATTGGAAGATGGTGAGTGTTTTTCTAAAAGAACATGCGCCACCAGATAAGCGTGATATGGTGAAGAAAAATCTATGCACAATGGTGCATGTCTTTGGCACAAACTCATGGCGAGAAATACCCCAAGTCCCGTCTTATCCAATAACCGGTAAAGCCATATTTGTTAAGGGTTGTTTGCATTGGTTGGTTAGTGATCTTGACATCCGAACCGAAGATGGTGGAAGACCGGTAATATGGTTTGATATAGAGAAAGAAGAGTTTGGGCTCATTGATTCTCCAAAAAAAATGTGTGATATATGGAGAGACTATAGCTGTTCTTACGATCAAGTGGTTGATCTAAATGGTGAAGTTGGATATGTGTGTACTAGGACCATGGAGGTTTGGCTCTTAAACCACAAGAAAGAATGGGTGCCACATTGTCAGTTTAAAGAAGAGATTGTTCCTCATGGCTACATAGATGTTATTGGGTGTTGGAATAAAGAAGGAGATATATTAATAAGGAGCATCTATGGCAATCCATTGTATGCGTTTTATGTTTACAACCTGAAAAGTGGTGTTTTACATAAAACCAACCTTGCTGGTTCAGTGGGTTTTCCAGGTATTTTTATGTATCCAAATACCCTGTCTTCAATCCACGGCATCAACACAAATTCCTTTTCCATGAAAACAACTGATCTGATGAAAAGCTGCCGAGATTTACATCATTTTGTTAGGGAGTAAAGTTATGGGGTGTTGGAATATCGACGGGGATATATTAATGAAAAGCAATAGCAATGGAAGGTATGCATTTTTCGTTTACAGCCTCAAAAGTGGTGTATTACAAAAAACCAACATTGCTGGTCTGAATGATGGATTGAGTCCAAATTTTATCATGTTTCCCAATACGCTGTCTTCAATCCACGGCATCAACACAAATTCTTGTTCGATGAAAAAAACTGATATAAAAGAGAGCTGCCAACAAATTCTATCTTTTTATTAGGTAGTAGTAAGTTGCTTTCGATGTTTTTTGTTCCAAGTTAGTATTCGTATTGGTTTCAGTGTCTGGTTTGTATTATCTTGTTGCTTGCTAAGTTTGATTGTTTCGTATGTTAAGACTTGTTTTTTTCCCTTATAGTATTTAATGATTATGCTTTGTTTGATTGATTGATTTCACCTTACGATCTTAACTTTGCAAAGAGACAATGGAAGGTATTTGTTCTTTTACGACCTGGAAATTGTACTTCAATGACGTTTATATAATTGGCTACGCATATTTTATTACCTCTTTGTCTCTTTGCTCATTCATGATGTATAACTCTTGGATTTGGGCTCGGCTTGTTTCAAACCTTAGGGCCGTTTGGTTTGAATATGGTTTTAGGATTTAGATTTGGATTTGGATTTTAATTTGGATTTTAATTTGAGGTAAGAAAGAGAAATTATATTATTAAATAGATTAGTTGTTGGTTTATAAAATTAGTATATAAATTTGATAAAAAAAGCATGGTTGTTAAGATCCCGATCCTGATCTTAAGATCTTACGATTTTACGATACCGCAAAGCAAAAACGATCTGGATCCTACATAGGATCTTTGTATGCTTAAGATCTTATAGGATCCCAAATCCAAATCCAAATCCAAAACCCTTAAACCAAACGGACCCTTAATGTTTTTAAACATGTAGAGCACTAAAAGAAAAAAGGGTCATCAGACTTTAAAGTGGATCCGTAACTTTTTTGAAAAATGGACCAAAAGTGAGGACCCGACATACAACGAGGACCAAAAATGTAGTTTACTCTAAGTCTATTATTTTATGCATAATTTTTTTTTTCCTTCTTATAATATCTCAATATAGTGTAATTTAAAAGTTTTGAATGTATTGTAGAAAAACGTTTTGATTGGTTAAATCGTAAAATAAACACTTCTTTTAGCACAACTGAAAATGAAATAAAAATTTGTACCGTTTATTTTAGGGACTCGTTAAGTATTAGGTATGACAATAGAGTCAGGAATGTCGGGATCATTAGGCGCTAGTCGGGCGACCAGGTAACGTCTAACGATTAATCGGTTAAGCGGGGATTAATCGAGGATTAATCAAATTGAATTTTTTATATATAAAATTATAAAAAATTGAAATTATATGTTTGATTAAGCCGATTTGGCCGATTTATGCATGTTTTTGCCGATTTAACCGAGTTGGCTAATTTAGCCGATCTTTGCAATGCAATTTATCAAGTCTTTTATAAAAACTTTTCCAAACAAATAAAAAAAACTTTCTATCGTAATTCTTTCCACTCCAAACGCCCCCAAATATAAGAGGTATGATCCACCATTAATGTTGAGCTTTTCTTTGTGCTTATTTTGGATTTGAATTTGTAACCAGTTAAGGGAGGTTATTTAATCAATTTGAAATTCATCAAACCCTAAGGTAAAATTTGCTGAATTTATGCTTATTTGTCTTTGCTTGTTTGTGCTTATTGTCTTTGATAAAATGCTTGACTGACTTTGTGCTGTGGATATGTATTTGAATGTGTAGACCAAGTGTTTGATGAAATGCTTGACCGGCTTAAAAATTGCTGAATTTATGCTTATTTGTCTTTGCTTATTGTCTTTGATGAAATGCTGATACGTGTATGTGTAAGCCCAGTGTTTGATAAAATGCTTCACTGACTTAAAAATGATTTTGCTTATTTGTGCTTATTGTCTTTGATGA
>BQNB010068346.1:876-20500 GCA_026074375.1 Tanacetum coccineum
TCAGTGATTAGAGGTTGTTGTGCTAAATTATTGTTTGTTTTAAGTGAATGAGTCTAAAGATTACACGGGATTTTACAATTCTTGATAAAACCGAGAAAATAATTAAATACTTCACGGGATTTTACAAATCATAGAAAAACCGTATAAATCTTCAAGGCAATAAGGTATAAATCTCCAAAGTTAAGTGTATAAGTCACCCAAGTATAACGTATAAATCACCTTAAGAAAAATGTATAAATCGCTGGTTAAAATACAAGTATAAATCGTCGGATTTAATGGATGTATAAATCGCTGGATTCTGGTGATGTATAAATCATTGGATTCTGGTGACGTATAAATCGCTGGATTTCACTCACGTGTAAATCGCTGGATTTTACCACGTATAAATCGGTGGATTTGAAACACGTATAAATCACCGAATCCAAAAACGTATAAATCGTCCACTTTGACACACGTATAAATCGCCGGAACTGCACACGTATAAATCGCCGTATACCCAAACATATAAATCGCAGGATTCAACACTTATAAATCGCCAGAATCAAACACGTATAAATCGCCGAATTCAATACGTATAAATCGCCGAATTCAAATAGTGTGTATAAAAAGTCATCTTCAAACTCTTCAAATCACTTAAAACATAATTTTTGATGTTTTTACTTAAATTTTCTTCTACAACTAACTATTCTAACCCTAGTAGAAGCATAAAAACACAAACTTTATGATTTTTAACACAAAAATTTCCGGATTAAGATTTTGGACACAAAACTTGTTAGATATTTGAAAAAGACTCGGTCACCCCGTGTATTTTACCATTTATTGCTGCTCGTAGTTAAGTAGTTAATGTATAATGTTCGGTAATGGGCCGGGTATTAAACCCAATGTGTTAGCCCTTTACTTATATGAGTAACTTGTGGCTTTTTCTCCCATTAGCTTTTAATCCACCTAATCATACGTGCTCATTTCAATTCAACTAAGTCAATCGATGTTTTTAGAAAAAGCTTCAAATTTGTAACTTGATTCTTTAAAGCGAGGTTTTTCTGTTCTTAGTAATTTGAAAGTTAAAATGCCAAAGAAGCATGAATGAAATATGAATGCAAAAATGCATGAATATTGAAATTATGCCAATGAAGCATACATTTGAGTATATGGAGCAAGTAAAAGATGTGTCGTGATATCCCACTCCGCTAACCACGAGGTGGGGGTTCAAACTAAGACATCTTTACTTCTAGGGATTTGGTGTGTTGTGATATCTCACCAGGAAGCGAGGTCTAGGTGAGGGTTCAAACTAAGACACCTATCCTTAGCCATATTAGGAAGAAGGTGTTGATGTGATTTCCCACTACGCTAGCAACGGGGTGGGTTTTCAAACTAAGAACACCGGTCGTTGGTTGTGATATCCTACTAGGGAGCGAGGCCTAGGTAGGTGTTCAAACTAAGCAACGCATTCCTAGCTTTAAGAACTTATGATTATGATGATGAAGATGTTGCAAAAAGTTCTACAGTTAAATTTTCGTTCTTTAAAATCAAGTTACAAGGTCCTAATAAGTTGTTGCTTTGAGTCATGATTCATCTTGAATTACGACTATGGAAATAAGTTGATCTATGGTTGAGTTGAAATGAGTACACACATTTAAATCATATATCCATGTTGGGAGTTAAAAGTTCACAAGTCATAAGTATGAGTGCTTAACATTTAGACTTATATTGACAAATGATCTTGTTTAATTGCTTGGTTTGGATCTAGTGAAAAATCGGGGACGATGAATTTATCCGTCAGGACATCCGTAGATTATTCTATGGACGCTTCTCATTCTATGATCCCAGTGTTTATAAAATAAAGGAAGTCAAACAGGCAGTCAAGAAAAGAAAAAGGAAAATCCAAAAATATTAGGGATAGTTAGTGTACATATAAAAAAATTTGGTGAAAACGGGACTCGTCGAAGCTATTGATTCTTTAGTTCCCCTTGACGAACACTTTGCTACTTTTCGAGGTAGTTAGCGAGGGGGTTCGAGATTCTTAGTTTTCTTGAGTGTTTACTTCATAACATTGCGTGAGGACACGGCAATACCTTAGTATGGGGGATTTTGGTATGTGCTTAATTACACATACCATTTTCCATTAAAAACGGACTTAAAAGACTAAAAACGTACCAAAGATACATTGTATTTGTATGTTTTGCATTTGAATTATGCAGGAACGGATATTCAAAAAGAAAGCCAAAAACGACCAAACCAAGCACGGGATGGAAAAGACAAAGTCAAACCTAAGCCAAAGTCAGCCAAATGAAGAAAATACAACTTAAGGGACTAAAATTGCCAAACCTCAAGTTGTATTACAAGAGTAAAAGACAAGGGTCGAAATTGCAAACCGGGCGAAGTTTGCAACAAAGTTATAAGAAATGAGGGGCCAAAGCTGTCAACCTTCCCAAACTCCATCTTTCCCGCCCAACAAAACTCAGGTACAACGCTAGGGGATGTCGTCCCATACCTTACCCTGCAAAACCACTCAACACCCTAGATAAATCATTCAACCACTCCTCCACCCCCCCCAGCTGTATAAGTGCCATGTTGGCAATCCTTCACCATTCCAGTATTTTCAATGGCTATGATTGATAAAGAAGCACAAAGAAATTTAAGGCTGAGTTTTGTTTTAGAATCCTCACACAACAAACCACACTTTGTTTTTGTATCCCAATGAAGCACAAGCTGCAAGCCCAAAGAAGAAGACTTCGGCTATAAATAAAGCCTTTTGTAAGCCTTTGAGGCAACTAGTGAGGAGTTAATCTTAGAATTTCTTAGTTTAATTTTCAGTTTTTAAAGTCATTTACAGCTTTCAGCTTTGTAACACTTTCAAAGTTTTAATGCAAATTCGAAGTTTTAAGTCAATTTACAATCCCAAGTTTTAAGTTTCCTAATTGTGTTGTTTTATGTTCAAAAGTTCTCAATACAGCTTGTTTACAAGCTGTTTTAACTAAGTGAACCTAAGAAGTTAATTAGATAAGAGGAAAACACTAAAATCACTCTCAAATACACCACAGCTTATTTTATGGATGATAAGCCAGTTCTGGATGGGCTTATGGACACTACTAGCTTGTTTTATACAAGCTAGAGCTTGTAGATTCTTGGTTTAGCCCTGTTTTGAGCAAGGGTGTTGTAAGTTTCTCTCTCTCTTATTTCTCTTAGTTACTGCAGAACTGCTTACCGTGCTTATTTGTTACTTATAATTGCTTATTTATGCTTAATCATAATGTCTAGTGCCTGTTTTGCTTAATTGTTAGTTAGAGAGTGATTTGTGCAATTTTCTTAGTTAGTACTGTTAGTTCATTTAATAAAACTGTTAGTTTTTAGTTAACACTGCTAGCATAATTCAGCTTATTTAAGTGTTTATTCTTGATTATAAGTGTCTTATTTTGTTCTTTGATAATCTGTTTTTAATAAATTAAAATCAAATCAGCTTAATATAAAAAGAAAAATGATTTCTGAAAACTTTCAGGAGTATTTTCAACTAGCAGTACTAACCCATAGTTAGTACTGCTAGTTCTCTTTTGGAACTTTTAAAGCTAGCAGTACTAACTTAGAGCCAGCAGTACTAACTCCAAGTTAGTACTGTTAGTTAAAACTGTTAGTACTGGTGGTTCATTTTAGCTTATTAGCTTATTATTTCTGCTTATTTAAGATTTCCTTAGCTTTTTAGAGTAGATTAAGCCATTTTCCTTTACTGTCTTTAGGAGTAAGCTTAAATAAGCTTATTCGCCTTTTCAAAGCAATTTTAGTAGTTGATCAGATTGTAGCTTTTAGCTTATTTGCCAATTTAGTTTAATCTAGTTGTTTATTCTTATGCCTGAGTGCTATTTAGGGTTAGTTAAATATCTGTTTTAGCTTATTTTGCTTATTTCTTGTTTCATTGTGTTTTGTTAAAGCTAGCAGTACTAACCTTGAGCTAGCAGTACTAACTTAGAGCCAGCAGTACTAACTCCAAGTTAGTACTGTTAGTTAATACTGTTAGTACTGTTGTTAGTACTGCTGAGTTTTTCTTGCTTAATTTAGCTTAATTGCTTTTTGAATTTTGATTTATTTAGAGTTAGCTAGCTTATTGATTTGTCTTAAGCTTATTTGAGCTTATTTGTGTCTTAGTATAAAAGTTTTAGTGTATTTTAACCATTCTAGCTTTTGAGGCCTGCTCTAGCTTATTTCAACTTGCTTTTCTCTTCTCGTTCGATTTGGCTTTTAAGTGTTTAGTACCCAATTCATTCCATGTCAATTCCAAACAATCGAATATCAATCTCTTTCGATTTTCATTCAAGCCTGCGTTGGAACATAACTACCGGAGACACGCTATACTGCTTCCGTTTCATGGTCCTCGGCGGATTCTGATCCTTGTTGTGTATTTATATTTATTGGTATATAAGAAGGGGTGAGAAGACGCGAGTCAATTAGACATGAACAATGAGTGACATTTTAATTTGCATTTCGCGAATTAAAGATGCTTAAACATTTCGGATGAAATGATTAAGTTGTCGAGATTTATCGAAATTCATTTAATAGTAACAATACTATTAAAATGAGAATGACACGTTTATAAGATTTGTTTTATCCTTCCTAGACCTAGACTTAAAAAGGTTCACGTTTTAGTGATTTGGTGAGGGTGCCGGCGAAGTTTGTTTCGACGAAACTTTTTCGTATGATATATTTTTCGTTATGGAAATTAGTTGTGCGGAAATGAAAGACGATTTTGATGAGTTTCTAATCCAACAGAATCGATGGATTAATTTTTGATTTCCATTGTGTATGAGGTGATCATGACAATAAACCATCGTGACATTCCTAAGGGCATGGAAAAGACAAATGGAAGTGAAAGTACATAGTCTTAAGGTATGTATATTAAGGAGGCTACGAATCACTTATGTAGAAACTCGTAAGACCTTTGTCCACCATGATGATGATGAAAGCTTTTGGCTTAGGAAGACATTTTAAAAATTTATTTAAAAGGGCTGAATATGAATTTTAGATATACCATTAACGATTGCGGCAGCAAGTTAAAAGATACGTGAATATATCGATGAAAAATTTAATTATGTCCAAACCTACTTGAGGAGTGTTAAGATTTTTATCTAAGCAAACAAACATTTGAGCATCAAATAATGAAGACATATAATTGCATTACATGGAAACAAGTAATCATCTTGAAACATTAAAGCACATATTTGAGGTGCATTGTGTCTAGATTGACTAATGAAAAGCCTAATTTCTACTCGCTTAGTGTGTACTCCTATAGATATATAGAGAGACGAATCGATGTATACTATCATTAGTGCAGATTTAGGAAGAGCCCAATTAATAAATTAGGAATGAATATGAGACTTATCACTAGTGGGCTTCAATTCAGGCAAAACACGGCCATTTTTATGGGATATACACGAAACCCAACTTCACTCTTGGAAGTATTTCAACCATTAGGTTAAACTGAATTTCTAGTGCAATAGATTCTCTAGTAGTCATTCTCATGTTAGACAAAATAGAGTTCTTATATTTGCCTAATAAGTGTAGCAAAGAAAATTTTGTATTATCATTTTCATAACGGTCTAACATGACTCAACTCCTAACAACTTTACCATTCTGTTCGCATAATCGTTAATCAAGATGATAGAATTCTAAGATAAGCGTAAGACAAGATGATTTTTTAAATCTTTTGTCTTCAAGGATCCTATAGAATTGCGTTTAGTTTTGATTACATATTGTTTGATTTAATGGATGTCTATATACTTTAGTCATCTTACATGTGTATTTGACACATGTGATATATAACTGTATAATTGCAAAAGCCAAAATAGTGCTGTATTTGTGACAAATATGATATATTGAAATGTTTTAAGATATAACCATTTCATGTTATGTGGAAAATAAATCTCTCACAAGATTATTTATCTTAATTAAGTTTTGAGAATCCTTAGTGATAAATTGATAAAAAGATATAAATTTTATTTTTAAAACAAATATGCATTCTAAAATTATCTATTCTATATCAAATGTTGTGATATTTACAATTAAATACGTAATTTGAAATTTATTTATTTTACTGTGTTTTTCAATTCTAATAAATTATATTTTTCAAATTATATGAAGTGTATTTTCTTGCAACAAAACCGTTTATGCTTCGAAGAAAATAAAATGCATAAGATATATATTTATCCTATAACATCTGTTTTAATACGATAAGTTCAAATATCTTTATACATAAAGTTTCCTCAAACATCATGTTTATCCTAGGTGAAAATAAACAAGAATATTATTCTTATTTGAGAATTTAGTTAAAAGTGAATTTTAGCTTTGAGTTGTGCTTTTATGTTGTATGAGAAAAGTTTACATATGTTGTTAGTTTGCTCGTGTTTGGTTTTTCAGAAATGACACATTTACCAATTGCATTGCAATGTAAATTGAATATTTTGGACAAAACATCCAAGTCGTCAATCCTACTTCATTGTGTATTTTATGCATATATTAAACATATTAGTATAATATTTAGAACACAACCATTGGACAAGTAGACACAATATGGCGTCATCAACACAAGTGTGAGTTATGATCCGATGCATATTCTTTTCATCTAGAAAAGGATGTAATTATTTTCATATCAATCAAGTGTGATTGAGTTATGTAGATCCAAGATGATATCTTTTGTTATGTTTTAATATAATCTTAAAACTAAACAAATAAGAATTCGATTTCATACCATTCACTGAAAACTTGTCAATTAGATTCAATAAAGATATCAATCATAATTTGAATAATGAATTGATATATTCTAGAAATCTTTCTTGACCCTCACGAACACTCATTTAAAAGAATATAAATAAATATTTAAATAGTGTGTTCCATTAACCCCAAGATTAGTTGTAAGGTGAGGTTGATGAATAATGATAAGTTAATTTCTTATTTCAAGATTATCGTAAATTTTACTTGTGCGAAAACCTATTTGTTGTTATGTATAGTATGCATAGTTTTTGACATTTTATTAGTATATACATGAGTTTTCTAATCATTTTTATACAACATACATATTTTGTAAAATACTATATGTTTAAAATATATATATATATATATATATATATATATATATATATATATATATATATATATATATATATAATTATGTGTGTATTTTAGAAGCCCCCCCCCCCAACACACACAAATGCAAGCATAAGAATTTTCTTTTTCTTAGTTACTAATGTATTAATACAATCTTTTCTTTTGTTTAACCAACCCAAGGTCAAACAAAGCAAGTTGTTGAAAATGTTTAAACGTGTTGTTGAAAATAGATTAAATCATTGGAAATATTTAGGTGACTAGTTTTAACATATTTAATAATATACTTGATAAGTTATTGAACTCTTATTCCTAAGTATATTCCCATACTCGAAAAGATTTACAAGATGTTTAGGTAATATTTATAAATTAAGTAATCTATGCCTATATGCAATGCAAGAACAATTTTGCAATCTTAATGCAAGAAATCTAACATAAGTTCTAGTTAGGTATAATCCAAAAAACTAGCTACAAACGAATAGTGTACATGGCACGTGTGCTTAGATATTCAATTAGCTTAATTACACATAGTAACGATCATTTAATAATTTCTACTAAGAATCAAAGAAGTGCACATAATCACATAGCATAACACATAAAAGTACTTGTCGGCGTTTTGTGTATTAGATACAACAATGTATACTTAGCTCGGTTTTGTTTGAAGACAAATTAGTTTCCTCCCTATTTCATAAGTTAATCAAGATCAATATTTTGAAAAGATAAATACATAATTTTTCAAAGATATACCAACTAGGAATGCCCGACTCGAAGGAAAAGGTAAAATACATGTTTTACGTCAAAACGAAACACAAATTTTTGACCACCATGTAGTATTTTGTCTTTCTGACTTATTTAAGTTTCGAATAATTACTTGGAAGTATTTTTAAATGAAAGTAAACTTAATTATCTTTAAAACGCCGGGTGGCACGACTTCTACGGAGTTACGGTTGATTTTATATGAATTTTCAAAGTTTTTGAAAAACTAATGAATCAGACAGGCGGTCCCCTTAATTAATTAAGGGATCGGCCAGGAATTAAGGGGGCCGCCCAAATATTTAAGGGGGCCGCCCACTTGATACTTAGAATTATGATTTTTGTACAAAATTGTTTTCTGACTTTGCGGAAAGGTGTTCAACTTTCTGAATTTAATACCGAACATATAACACTTATTTTAAGCATCATTTTTATCTCGAGCTAGTATAATTAGTGTATATAACATCAAAACTAATACAAGTTAATCAACAAAACACTTTTCATATTTAATCCCCCTTAATGGGTAATCTGATACATGGATCGTACTCAATTTTTAAAAGGGAAAAAGCCATAAATTACCAACGTACTTTCTAAAATTTCCCAACTTGAACCATTTACTTTTTTATTAACACCGAAACCAACGTACTTTTAAATTTTTAACCGACTTGAACCAAACGTTTGTACTGTTAGTTATTATATGGCAACGTTAGTCCATTTAGCTAACGATCGTTTGACATCGTTAGTCCTTTAACAATAATTTTCTTTATATGATTTTTTTATATGAACTTTTACGTTTTCGCTAGTTTTTTTACGTTTTCGTACTCTTTTTTACGTTTTCGTCCGTTTTTTACGATTTCGTCTGGTTTTCTACGTTTTCGTCTTTTTTTTTAAAAAACAGACGAAATCGTAAAAAAACGGACGAAAACGTAAAAAAACAAGCAAAAACGTAAAAAATCGTATAACGAAAATTATTGTTAAAGGACTAACGATGCAAAGCGATCGTTAGCTAAATGGACGAACGTTGCCACATAATAACTAACGGTACAAACAATTGATCAAGACGGTTAAAATTTGAAGTATGTGGGTTTTCGGTGTTAATAAAAAAGTAAAGTGTTCAAGTCGGGAAATTTTGGAAAGTACGTTGGTAATTTATGGCTTTTACCCTTTTTAAAACCATTTGTTTTGAAAATTAGAGCGATGTGGCTCTTGATACCAATTGTGGAAATCGTAGAGGGGGGTGAATACGTTTCCATGATTAAGAATCTAAAAATGATTCGTAACAATGGCCAATCAAGCGGACACAATATGATGAGTGTTCATACGAGTATTATACACATAGTCATACGATCGATTTACAACAATACAAACCAACACACAATATTCACATTTATTCATGACATAAACATAATTAAAACTATATAATCAACACATCACACAAGTGCAAGTATAAATATAAAGCGATAAATGCAAGCATAAAAGTAAAGAGATAAGTAAGAGGAAATGAAAACCGGACACAATGATTTATAGTGGTTCGGTCACGAAGCACCTCTTCGCCCAACTCCACTCCTCGAGTACCCAACTCGAGAGTTACTTCAATGGTCAACAAACTCCATTTAGGCGGAAAAAACCATACACAACTTTCGCTTAAATCAATTTCCGACACTAAGCTAGATGTCGAGTTCTAATCATAGCTAGAACCAATCTATCACCACTTCACAACTTCTTCACTACTTTCACGACTTCACAATACAACTTCACAACTGCTTTCACAACTTCACAACACAACTTCACAACTACACAACTTCTTCACGCCTTAGTATTCTTCACCATACTACTTCACTACTTCACAACCTCATACTACTTAGATCACACCACTCTAACACTACCACATACAAAGATCACCACGATCTAACTATACTCACAATGACGGAATACTTAGACTCGATCCTAAACATTTGAAGTAAAACATGTCACGAATGCACTAACTGCATAACTCGTATCTTGACAATAACGAGAGTTCTTCTCTTGCACTTGAATGAATGGATGATTGGATCATATTTTAAACATACTTATAATAAGTTAAGTGATCAAAGAAGAGGGTTTGAAATGAGGTTTTAGATCTGAGAAAACTATGTGCAAAAAATCTATAGAAACAGTCTAGTATTTATAGGAAAAAATATTAATTTTTTATTTGGGCGGTCCCCTTAATTATACAAGGGCAGTCCATTTAATTATGGCCGGTCCCCTTAATTAATTAAGAGGGCCGCCCATTTTTCAGACGCTTCCTTTTTTGTCCTTTTGTGCGGAAGGTTTTTTTGGAACTTTCTCGCCGTTTTTGGGTAGAAAATTTGAATTCAAAATATTTGTTTTGAATAAAACATTTCTTATAAATACAAAAATGTTTTGTATATGTTTTAAAAATGTTTGTCCCATTTTAAAAAAAATGTATGGTTTGGAAAAATAAAAAATTTCTTTGATCATTCAACAAATTAAAGTTTGTTTGTTCTTACCTTTAATGATATACATCAGGTGCGAACTTAAAATTGTTGTTGAAGAAAGCTTGAGACATCGAATGATGTTGACGTATGAATTGATGATTTTCGATTACGAGTAACTTAATCACTTTACGTTATGTGTTATAAGTTACATGTTTGTCATCACCAAAACATGAAGAAAATGTATAGATTAAATATCGTAATATTTCTACCAACAGAGTCATATGATTGTAATGATTAATCTCAGGTTTTATGCAATGTTTTACACAAGGAATAGAATTGCGTGCATGAAATTTTTCAATAAAAACAAATGTGAAATTTTCACAGTGGCTGGAGATAGCGTTAGGAATTGTCCTGATGGCGTCGAGCCTCCAGTTTTGTGAAAATTTGAAAATTTTCTATAATTTTCAAAAAATGATTTGTACAATATCCAAAATTTATTATTTTCCTATAAACCTGCAGAAACCTTGATTATATCATCACATTCATTCTATCTTTACTACTTTAATAAAGTCAACCCTAAAAGTTTCATTGTATATATCATTATCCTGCCAATTTTACGCCAGGTGTAGTTGTCTTTGTCATTGATTTACAGGTTATATTTGATGAGAAGAAGCCCAAAAGTTCTTAGGAAGTTTTAGGTGGATAATTCTTGGACGACAATTTAACCAGTTATCGCATGTTTTTTAACAATTATTGGGCAAACCAGGAGAGTAGTAATTTCTTTTACTTGTTTTTTTCCCTTTATTCGTTTTACGGGTACTTTTAAGAACATTGGGGACAATGTTCAACTTAAGTGTATGGGGAAATAAGCCTTAGAAACTATTCCTTCAATTTCCATTTACTTTTTCCTTAAAATGATGAGTTATATACCAAAACATAGCATAGACGGTAATTTTAACCAAAATTTTAAAAAACAATTATGACACATACCGACGAAAACCGAGTATTATTAGCGTCTCATGGATATGAATTTATATGACTAGCACAAAAACCCTCAAAACTCGCCTTTAGATCTATAGGAATTCGGGTATCCATTTTTGATACCCAAGATAATTTTATCTTTAGCTTGTTCGAGTTAAGGAGTGATAATTCATGTATATCTATTCCATCATTATGGATGTGTATATGTGATTTTGTCGCCTTTTCTAGAGCATTGGTATCGGTTTAAAATTATATGAGTGTACCGGTAGTGTATTAAATTCTAGAACTTATTTTTGTTATGTATCTCATGACTACATAGTGAGAATTAGGATTTGTTAAATGATAAGAGGCACTAGGATAACCCATGTTTTGAACATGTATTTTTATGATGATCACTGATGAGGTGTCATTTTATACACTTTTTCGGGGTCGTTTAACCCCTAAAATCATGCATTTATGCCCAAAATAGGTACTTAATCGTTCCTTTTTAGGTATTTCTCATTTGGAAGGCATTTGGATGAATTACACGTGACTTGGGCTCATTTGGAGAAGAAACGGACGAGATTACGAACCAACACCAAGACTCTTGAAGATTTGTGCTTGCAGAGCCTGAAGAAGGCATCACAAGCTATACATGACGCCGTCACAACTCATCAAGTGACGGCGTCACATCATTTCATGACGGCGTCAGCCCGCACCGACTCAAACGCATATCTAGAAGATTCTTCTTACGACGGCGTCACGACTAAAACGCGACGCCGTCGCGTCGTTTTTCCTATATATACAAACCCGAATTTAGGGTTTTGAGTGTGTAACTTTAGAATAAAAAGAGGGTACGAACCCTAGTTCGTTTAGCAGCTGTAGGAGACGATTTTAGGGCCTAAAAACCCTATTGTACCTCTTCCAATTCATGTTTTAATCAAGTAAGGTTTACTTAATCATTCAATATGTCTATGTGTTGTTTGATTTATTGTTCTTGCTTTATCTTTAACATGCTTGGCTAAACCTCCTATTGTGTTTATTTATGATTGTATGAAACCTAGAATGTAGATCTTAGTGGTGTTGCTTCTTGTGATGGATGTGCACGTTAGGTCTTAGAAAACCAGCTTTTGTCTGCATCGCTGTTGATATGTCTAGGGAAACGTGATTGTGTAGAAAGGATACCATCGGGTAATAGTCTTCATACTACCTTGCCCCCTAATATGGTTGATCCACTCTTAATATATTTCACATGCACTTAGTGTACTCCTAGGGGCCGTGTAATAGTCTTCATACTACCTTGCATGTGCGTTGCTCTAGCGGCATACTAAGTAGACGGCGGGTTCGTGTAATTCGTTCATGCTTTAGGAAATAGTTACACAGATCATCACAAGTGTGACAAGGCAACAACACTAGGAGAAGAAATCTAGGGAGTAATACATGATTAAATAAACACAGTCTTTTATCTTATTGTTATCACTAGTAGCTTAGTTAATATTTAGTTTAAACAGCTAAAACCAAACCTCTCTCCAATTATATGATTTACTTGCTTTCCATAAAATATAAAAATACAAAAATAATCTTCTTTCAACTCTTAGATTCTGTTAGACCGTGATTAAGCCTTCCCAGCCTATTCCTTGAGTGAACGATAAACAACCCCGAGTCTTGACTATACTACACAACAACGATTAGGTGCATTGCCTAGGGAGTTGTAAAACTTCTCGTGTAGAAGTCCTACGATGACCCCACATCAGATCTACAAATAGAACGAGAATGTACCATGGGTGTATGACAAGCCATGGTGTAGCACCCCAAGTTTTGAATAGCAACGGAAGCTAGACGAGGGTATTACTTCATGACACACAATACAAGTTACAAAAAATGACTCTAAATGAGACGTTTTGAAATACATTATCATTCAAATAATACAAAATATCATAGTTTGATACAAGGTCCCACAAGTTTCATAATGTACATAAGTAGTACATAATAAGTTTTAAAGATTTATCGAACGATAATGTTATGCAAGGTCTTCAAAACATTTTCGTTCACCTTCAGTGTAAGCCCGTTTATACCTTAAGGACCTGAGATAAAACATCCCGAGAAGTCAACACAATGGTTGAGTGAATTCATAGGTTTATGTTTTAAAGTTATAATAATAATTGCAATGAATACAATCATCATATAAATAGATATTATTGCATCTAAGCTCATGGCACTCAAAACTGACTATATATATCAATAACGATATATAGAATGATAATGGCCCCGTGTAGGTAATTGCCATATAATTAAAGTTACAAATATAGTGTGTTTGGTTACCTTCGGCTAACACAAACGGGATTCTTCAATCCCGATGGGCCTATCTACAATATTCGCGTTCACACACATGTGATTAATGGTCCATGATGTGGGGGACTTTATGGCATAAAGGGACTTAGACACAAGCAATAATATATTGAGTAAAGCATACAGTTTTGAAAGTTATTATCCGTAAATAGATGTTTTAGCATGTATCTCCCTCGCGGGGTTTATAAAGTATGTAAGTAAGTAAAGGAGAGGCTATGAACTTACCGTAGGGATTAGTAGTAGATTATAACGATAGTTAGTGTATTGCAAGATCATGAGCTTTAACGATGACCTACAAAAATATAATGATCGTGTCTTAGAATAAAGTACAATAATATAAAGTTATTGACTTTGATTATAATGTTGAACATAGATTCTTAAGTTGTTATATGAAGTATCCATAAAGTTTCATTTGGCTATTTTCCTTTTATAAATAACATCATACTATCGTTTGAGCTATCATAATTTAGAGGTCATGTAGTGAACGTATGAGGAGTCAGGACACTTTAAATCGTAAATCCACAACTCGTCGATACGAAACCCCAGAGAGGCCTCATATGATTATGAAATTCCCTATTAATATAGTACTTGGTTCAATTTAATTACACAAGGTAAACGGGTCATATCTTTGATAATTGAATCATACCACTTCAGGTTTTATAAAAGTAGCCAATTTACAAATTAAACCATCCCGGTTCAAGTAACAATATTTTCTAAACCGCAAGAGGTCTCAACTAGGTTTTTATATCCCCGAGACCGTATTCAAGTCTATTATACAGATTTAGAAATCCCACTAATCCAATTTTTATGAAAAATGGTCAAATTGGTTGATACATCATTAAAGGTCATGGCTGTTTTTGGGCAGCCAACATCAGTTGCGGTGAAATGGTCGTCATTTACAAAACGTAAATCCGATTAAGCTCAAACCAGTAAGCATGGTTAGATATTTGAGTCCTCTACAACTTTTAGTTTTACATGTTTAGGGGTCACTATACAAAAATTTAGAGATAACATCCATTTACTACAGGTGTGCAGAATCTGCGCACCTTTGCCATTTCGGTTATAACTAATTCATACGACATCGAATCGGTTCGATCCACCTGGTAAAATGATCACAAGACATAGGGCTACAACCTAGTATCTTTACTTAATACCCAAAACATACTCATTTTGCCCAGATCCTATATTTTATCAACTGATCAGATTCTGAAAATTATAACTATGAACTAGGGCTTGTTTAGCTTGCATTTTTATGATTTAACAAGTATGTATAACACATAATCATGTCGTATTACTTATAAAACTTGTACAAGGTACGTAGTATATCATAATGAATGAAAGAGTTAAAAACTTAAACAAATTCTTACAACTTCTTGGATGGAAAACACTAGAAACCCACCAAGTCTTTCTATCACCAATAAGCCTTTCAAATCTTCAACCCAACTTGTGGTAGCCTTATGAACCTTGTACTTTGGTCCTCTAATTCAGCCTTTGGTCTTGTGTAAGTCTTGTTGTAAGCTTGGAATTACCAAAACAACTGAAGAACCCAAACTAGCACTAGAAACCCTTAAATATATGATAGATTTTTAGTAGATTCAAAATTGATATGAATTGTAATATTGATGGTGAGGTGGGACGTTTAGAGAGGGAGGACAAAGAGAGATTGTGTATTTATAAAGAAGTGAATGAGAGGATGAGTTGATTTTCTTCCTTAGTCACATGCCACCTAAAGCTAAGGAGGTGGTGATGTGTTGATATGTTTCCTTAGTCACATGCCACCTAGAGCTAAGGAGGTGGTGATGTGTTGATATGTTTCCTTAGTCAAATGCCACCTCAAGATAAGGAGGTGGTGATGCGTTGATATGCTTCCTTAGTCACACGCCACCTCAAGCTAAGGAGGTGGTGAGGTGATTGGCTTAAGGTGGTGTGGTGCTTAGCTTATTTTGAGTATACGAGGTGTTGTTTGGTCCTGGTAATTACTAATGTTAAGCCCTTAAGTCACGAAACTTAAAACTGGGTATCATAAAAATACTATGCTTATAAAAATGCTAAAACTTATCAATATACTCTAACTAAGTATATTAGATGTGTTATAAGTTTAACGGAGTACATAGACGTTGTTACAACCTATAATATAGGTTTAAGTTTGCGTAAAATGTAAAACGTACAATGTTTACATAAAATAGCAAAATAGCAATAGTACATATGAAATATGATTATAAGAAAATGAAATGTCTAGAACACCTATACTAATCATTGTTTAATATTGTTTATGATTTAAGCTTACGTGGTTGAATTTACATATTTACTTGTAAAAGTATTATCATTTAAAATCAAAATAATAAATGAAAACGAATGGTTAAATATTAACCTGAATTATACAAGTTGCTACAGCTTCCACCCGTTAGAGGAATCACGTCCTCGTGATTTAGTTTTATGTGCCCGAGAAGAGATGCGGATACTTTTGTCCTATTTGATCTTCTCTTTCCCAGGTATATTCTGGCCTCGGCGAGAATTCCAACGCACATTAACAATGGGGATTCGGCTTTGTTTCAACTGTTTGACCTCTCGGTCCATTATTTCAACAGGTTCTTCTATAAAATGTAGCTTGTCATCGAGTTTGATTTCATCTAATAGGATGACAAGGTTTTCGTCAGACAAATATTTCTTTAGATTTGACACGTGGAAGGTATTATGGATTCTACTTAATTCTTGCGGTAGTTCGAGCTTATATGCTACCAGACCAATCCTAGCCAGGATTTTGAATGGCCCGATGTATCGTGGACTTAGTTTGCCATGTTTTCCAAAATGAATTACGCCTTTCCAAGGCGAGAATTTTAACATAACTCTATCTCCAATTTGGAATTCTAAGGGTTTTCGTCTAGTGTCAGCATAACTTTTCTGACGATCTCTAGCAGCTTGCAATCTGTTTCTGATTTGTATAATCTTTTAGTTGTTTGTTGTACAATCTCTGGACTTGTAAGTTGAACATCGCCAACCTCACTCCAGCAAATAGAAGATCGACACTTTTGGCCATACAATGCTTCGAAAGGTGAGGATTTAAGACTGGAATGGTAGCTATTGTTATAAGAAAATTCGACTAATGGTAAATGGTTGTCCCAACTTTTACCGAAGTAAATAATACAAGCTTGATGGCGTCTCAAGTATATACGTATTATATTAAAGTACAAAGAAATTTACTAAATATCCTTGAGGACAAAGATTTAAAGTAAAAATCTACACAAAAATATCTCACGTTTTACTGGTAAGTATTCACCGGGTCGTTTTTCCTCGAAGAATTATGAAATTGAGACCTCGTTTTAATTTAGACAATGATTTGAATGGTTTCGAAGATTTTTGATTTGTTTATCTATTTCTTCAATCAAAAGCACATAAATCATATAAAGAAAAATTAATAACTAAGCAATTAAACTACTTAAACAATAACGGGAATTTAAGAAATGCAACAATTAAAACCCTAAAAAAATGAAACCTAAAAAGATTTTTCCATTATTCCTAATCCTATTTAACTATTTTAAAAGAAAAAGCTAAGGAAATTCTAAACCGAGGGTGATTAAAGCTAAAAACAAAGAAAACAAGAACAGGAACGAAATCCCGTTCTTTAAAAAGTGAAATTCCAAAATATTAACTCTACGAATGCAAACTTAAATCCTAGGCCTTCTAAATATTAAAAGAAAATTTTATAAAAGAGAAAATTATATTTTTGATTATTTTTCTATTTTTATGAATTTTTAAAGTTTTAATAAGAGAAAATGATTTAAAAATAGTAAACTTATCTCTAAAAATCTGGAAAAATCACAAAATGTATAAAATGAAAAGACTAATTTTATAAAAATAAGACCTAAAAATAAGTAGGCTAAATAAGCCCCTATAAGCTGGTTTTAAGCTACGGCTTATAAAAGAAAATAGAAAATGAAAAAGAGTATAAAAGATAACCAGTAGGGTATCTTGACAGATAGCCCTACTAGTGCTGGTGGTTTAAGTGTGTGTGTTGTGGGACGTATGTGTGTTAAGCAAGAGGTCATGGGTGTTTTGCTAATTTTTTTATTTTTGAAAAATTTTAAAACAAGTTATAAATCAGATGAAAACTAACAACTTTTGTGAAAACAACTTTTTTGAATCTTAAGAAATAAGCTGGAAATTAGCTTAAATCAATGACAGTAACACTTAACTATTTTTTAAGCTTTTTACTTATACTAATGAAACAAAGAAACTAAAATAAGCTCAAACTTAAGAACAATAAGCTACTTCTATCCTAAAGCTATCCTAATAAGCACAACTGAGCTAGAAATAAGCATAATGGATAAGCCATAAGCTGAAAAACAAATAAGCACTTTTTCACAAAACAGTTTGCCAATCAGCCTAAATGCTAACTTTGAGCTTAATTTAAGATAAGCAAATGGAACCTTATGAGAATCTAGCTTATACCACCTTATAACTTGTCCTATAAGCTACTTAAAACAGCTTTCAAAAACTATTTTGAAATTCAAATGATCAATGAAAAAGCTAGTTGAAAAAGCTGAAAATTCATTTCACTCTATTTTTTGTTTTTGAATAAAAAGACAAAAAGCTAAATTGCAGATCAAAAACAGATATTCAAATAAGCTTTTTAAACTAAAATAAGTCCTAATCTATCTAGAATGGCCTAAAATCTATCTGTGCACAAAAAATCAAAAGCTAACAACTACTTTTACTTGCTGAATTTTAAGCTTTAAAATGGCTAATTGTCTGTTTTTATTATCTGATGCAGTTTGCACATGTAATGACCAATTCTTAAATCCAAAAAGTGCAGGCTAAGAATCTTATTCCTAACATCTAAAATCACATAACTAAGAGTAAAAAAGCAATAATAACAACTAAAAACAGACTTGAGCCTAAGATGATAATGAAACTGATTAATGCTAGCAGAATCAAACTAGCAACTCACAAACCTAAAGAAAACTAGATTAAGCCTATCTAAGCTTTTAAATCCTACTCTTATAAACCTAAATATGAGATTTAAAGTGAAATTAAAGGACCAAATGGCCTCAAGCAGTACTAACTTGAGTTAGTACTACTTGACCCAAACACTCCCTTATAACCCTCAAATTTATACTTGGCTTATAAAAATGAGATTTAAAAAACAAAATTTGTTAGATATTAGAAAAAGACCCGATCACCCTGTGTATTTTACTGTTTAATATAGCTCGTAGTTTAATAGTTAATCGTATGATTTTCAGTTATGAACCGGGTAATAATACCCTGTATTTGTAAGAACTATAAATTCTTCTTCCAACTTTGGAAGAGGTAGCTAGTCATTATTCATTTTCCTTTTACACATAGAGTTTCTCTTACTAGAAAATATCTCTCCATGTGTTTCTCTCATTAGAAACTAGCCATATACAAGAATCATCACCGGGGCTGTGAAATATGATATCCTACAATTGGTATCAGAGCTATGTGGTGATTTCGTGAGCTTGTGTGCGTTCTAATCTTGATTAGATCGTGTTCTTTAGTTACTTTTTGGGTTTTTGGTTTGAAAATCAAAACTCATATTTTTGTGCTTAGATGTGTTTATTGTTATGTTTTTAAGCAAGATCTAGACATAAGGTAACTAGTTGTGCAAGAAAAATCAAGGTTCAACATCAAAAGGGGTGTGTTTTTCGTGATTTTGTTAGAAAAATACGTGTTTTGCTCGAAGTTAACCTTCTGTTTGAAGGAAGCGGAATATGCATGTTTGAATCAAGCGAAATATGACAGGTTGATTCCAAGCGAAATATGTATTCAAGCGGTAAATATGACATTTGTCAAGCGAAATATGACAGGTAGATTCCAAGCGAAATATGACAGATTTTCAAGCGAAAATATGTTAGTTTTCAAGCAAGCGAAATATGACAGGTTCTCTAAGCGAAATGTATTTGTTTTCATCAAGCGAAACATGTCATAAGTCATCAAGTGAATTATGTTGATTTTTTCCAAGCAAAATATGTCACTAAAATCTTAATTTTTCTACAGTTTTCTTACTTTGTAAAATCCCG